>CM019074.1:10932742-11169822 GCA_009667805.1 Leptobrachium leishanense | reverse complement strand
AGCTCATAGCGAGCGCACAGCCAGCACCGGGGCACGGCACAGGGAGGGCAGGATGCCAGCTGCCACCGGGGGCGCCTTACTGCTGCTACTGGCATTCAGCCGGGCACTGGAGGTGAGTGAGAGGAGCGGGCACAGGATGGGCACAGAGGGTGAGGGGGCACAGGATTGGCACATAGAGGGCACAGGATGGGCACAGAGGGTGAGGGGGTAGGGGGCACAGGATGGCACTGAGGGTGAGGGGGTAGGGGGCACAGGATTGGCACATAGCAGAGGGCACAGGATGGCACTGAGGGTGAGGGGGTAGGGGGCACAGGATGGCACTGAGGGTGAGGGGGGTAGGGGGGCACAGGATTGGCACATAGCAGAGGGCACAGGATGGCACTGAGGGTGAGAAGAGAGGGCACTGAGGGTGAGCGCAGAGTGAAGCTGGACTCGGTGCTGAGCAGAGATGAGTGGGCACAGGGTGGGCACTGGGGGTGAGTGAGGGCATCGGGCACAATACAGTCACTGAGGGTGAGTGGCAGTGGGGAGTGATTGGGCACAAGGTGAGGGCAGCTTGAGATTCAGCTCAGAAGCCGGGCACTGATCTGGGCACTGAGAATGGCTGCTTGTCTGTCCTGGGCACACAGTAAAAAGCTGCAATGGGCACTGAGGGAAATCCAGGCTCTCATGGGGGATTTATTTGGGGCTGGCAGGGCTGCAGCTGGCATATCTCTGTACAGAGGCTGAAGCTGCCACAGAACGTGGCATGGGCACACACTGGGTATGAGGAGGAGATGGGCACGTTTATATTTCAGCATAAAGGCTCAGGTGGGCATGTTAGATTCATTCCTAATGACAGGTTGGCATGGGCACAGTGCTTTCAACCTGATACAGGTCAGATGGCCGCCCTCTGTGCCCACCCAGATGGGCATGATGCTATAGCAAAGTATGGAGTCATAGGGGGCACGGTGGGTATAGCCCTGTATAGAGTATCAGATGGGCATGGTGGGTATAGCCCTGTATATAGGCACAATGGATACAGCCCTGTATGGTGTTGCAGATGAGCATGGAGGTTATAGCCATATATAGAGGTTCAGGTGGGCATGGTGGGTACAGCCCTGTATAGGAGGTTCAGGTGGGCACGGTGGGTACAGCCCTGTATAGGAGGTTCAGGTGGGCACGGTGGGTACAGCCCTGTATAGGAGGTTCAGGTGGGCACGGTGGGTACAGCCCTGTATAGAGTTCAGGTGGGCACGGTAGGTACAGCCCTGTATAGGAGGTTCAGGTGGGCACGGTAGGTACAGCCCTGTATAGGAGGTTCAGGTGGGCACGGTGGGTACAGCCCTGTATAGAGGGTCAGGTGGGCATGGTAGGTACAGCCCTGTATAGAGGGTCAGGTGGGCATGGTAGGTACAGCCCTGTATAGAGGGTCAGGTGGGCACGGTAGGTACAGCCCTGTATAGAGGGTCAGGTGGGCACGGTAGGTACAGCCCTGTATAGAGGTTCAGGTGGGCACAGCCCTGTATAGAGGTTTAGGTGGGCACAATGGCATAGCCCTTTTATAGAGGTTCAGATGGGCACAGTGGGTACAGCCCTTTTATAGAGGTTCAGATGGGCACAGTGGGCACAGCCCTGTATAGAGGTTCAGATGGGCACAGTGGGTACAGCCCTGTATAGAGGTTCAGTTGGGCACAGTGGGTACAGCCCTGTATATAGGTTTAGGTGGGCACGGTGGGTACAGCCCTGTATAGGAGGTTCAGGTGGGCACGGTGGGTACAGCCCTGTATAGAGGTTCAGGTGGGCACGGTAGGTACAGCCCTGTATAGGAGGTTCAGGTGGGCACGGTGGGTACAGCCCTGTATAGAGGTTCAGATGGGCATGGTAGGTACAGCCCTGTATAGAGGGTCAGGTGGGCACAGTGGGTACAGCCCTGTATAGAGGTTTAGGTGGGCACAGTGGGTACAGCCCTTTTATAGAGGTTCAGATGGGCACAGTGGGTACAGCCTTTTTATAGAGGTTCAGATAGGCATGGTGCTTTTGCCAGGGGACTCTTGGTTTGCTCAGAATGAAGAAAATGTCAGGCCCTTCACGATCTACGGGGTTAAACAGTCGATCTGATACCGTGGCAGGGGTTAACGGTACCCACATGATTGTTTCAGGGATGATGGGGGTTAATGGCTCGTCGCATCGGTACTGGCCAGGTGGTGTTCAGTATCAAAGGGGTTAACGGTGTACTCACAATGATGGGGGTTTGCAGGGAGAGAAGGGTTAACTGTCCGGTGCGATCGCCCCCAGGATTGACGGCCGTGCATGGGGGGGTTACATGCAGACCCGGAGCTGCAGCGCCCTGTATCCAAGCCTTGACCTCCCATCACTCCGCAGGGCTTTATCCCGGGATGCTGTGCCGCGCCATCACGCGAAACACAGGATAAACTAAGGGATTGGCAAAAAATAAAGACTGCTGGACGGGTGACCCTGGATTATAACTCCCCGCAGTGCCAGGCAGCATGGCGCCCGCGCTATACAACATTTGCCCCGGTCGCGCCATCTAGGACGTGGCAAGTCGGAGTTGGACTGTAATTCCCATCATCCCGTGCATGCTGAAATCCAAATCTGTGCCCTCCGCCGCCAGCGCCTTCCCGTCAGCCTCATTGAAATGTTAAGCTTGGCGCCTCCTGCGCGGCGTCTGCTGAAATCCGCTCTTTCTCCTGCTCTCCGGTCCAATGCACTAAGCTGCCGGAGTCCCTGTATCCAGACAGATAAGGGCGAGTCGCCCGCTGTGTGCCGCTCCTCCCTCGGCAATGCCAGGGTTAACACGCCTGCCGTAGGCGTTTATTTATAAAGGATTTTTACCAGGAAGGATACATTGAGATTTCTCTCGTTTTTCGTGGTTTGTGGGGCTTGTTCTACTCCTGCAGCAGCAAAAGCACCCACATCCCGGGCATGTTGAAACTGGATGGATGATGGGATTTGTAGTCAGTCGGCGGCTGGCCTCGTGGAGGGCGTCACGGCCTGCGTGCTGTTTTTTGGTTGCGTTTTTGCTGATCGTATTACTGGCGTAGCGACGCACTGTATAACCGCGGCGCGGGGAGTTGTTTTCCAGCCGTCGGTGACGTTTTTCCGCGTCTGCTTTATTTTCCGCTAAATTCTCTCACGGAAACCGTTTCCCTACGTTTTGCATAAAACCAGATGAAGCCCGTCGTGAGGTGCGGCGCTGTGCGACGCCGGAGAGATACAGTGCGATCCGCAGCTGGTGTCGCTGCACTTGATGTGGTCCTCGTGTGGTCTCATCAGCCGGACATCTTCAGGTCAGGATGTGGCCTCCCATTAAGGTCACCAGGTCGGCCATGTTTCCCCTGACACATAGAATTTATTCATGCTGATGGGCAGTGAATGAAGAATGCCACCCCGCAGCATGTATAATCCATACATTGCAGGTAATAAATCAAAAAGGAATCACAGGTGACCTCCCTTTTATTTTCTTCATGCAGCATATGAATTATACATGTTGCAGGGCAGCACTTTTCCCTGTGCTCTCCCTCTGCATGAAATAGTAATGTGTATCCAGGAACACATGGCCGACCTGGCGACCGTACCTCCTATAGGGTTGTTCTCAGCAAAGGATACAGCCTTTCACCTCAGTGTACTGACAGTTTTAAGTACTGTACGCGGCCTCCCCGCCCTCTGCCTCCCAAGCGCGCGCGCGGCCTCCGCCTCTGCCTCCCAAGCGCGCGTGGCCTCCCCGCCCTCTGCCTCCCAAGCGCGCGCGCGGCCTCCCCCGCCCTCTGCCTCCCAAGCGCGCGCGCGGCCTCCCCGCCCTCTGCCTCCCAAGCGCGCGTGCCTCCCCGCCCTCTGCCTCCAAGCGCGCGCGCGCGCGCGGCCTCCCCCGCCCTCTGCCTCCCAAGCGCGCGCGTGCCTCCCCCGCCTCTGCCTCCCAAGCGCGCGTGGCCTCCCCGGCCCTCTGCCTCCAAGCGCGCGTGGCCTCCCCGGCCCTCTGCCTCCCAAGCGCGCGTGGCCTCCCCGCCCTCTGCCTCCCAAGCGCGCGCGGCCTCCCCCGCCCTCTGCCTCCCAAGCGCGCGGCCTCCCCCGCCCTCTGCCTCCCAAGCGCGCGCGCGGCCTCCCCGCCCTCTGCCTCCCAAGCGCGCGCGCGCGCCTCCCCGCCCTCTGCCTCCCAAGCGCGCCCGCCCCGCCCTCTGCCTCCCAAGCGCGCCCGGCTCCCGCTAGAGTTGCCAGGTTTTCCTGGACACATATTACTATTTCATGCAAAGGAGATCACAGGGAAAAGTACTGCCCTGCAACTTATATAATTCATATGCCGAAGGATAGAAATTAAGGCAGGTCACCTGGGATTCCTTACTTGCAGCGTATGGATTATACACGCTGCGGGGTGCCATTATTCATGCACTGCCCATGAGCATGAATAAATTATGTGTCCAGGAAACCATGGCCGACCTGGCGACCCTACTCTCCACCCCCTGCCTACCAAGCGTGCCTGCGGCCTCCCCGCCCTCTGCCTCCCAAATGCGCGCGCGGCCTCCCCGCCCTCTGCCTCCCAAGCGCGCGGCCTCCCTAGCGCGCAGCCTCCCCGTCCTCTGCCTCCCAAGCGCGCGGCCTCCCCGTCCTCTGCCTCCCAAGCGCGCGGCCTCCCCGTCCTCTGCCTCCCAAGCGCGCGGCCTCCCCGCCCTCTGCCTCCCAAGCGCGCGGCCTCCCCGCCCTCTGCCTCCCAAGCGCGCGGCGGCCTCCCCGCCCTCTGCCTCCCAAGCGCGCGGCGGCCTCCCCGTCTGCCTCCCAAGCGCGCGGCGGCCTCCCCGCCCTCTGCCTCCCAAGCGCGCGGCGGCCTCCCCGCCCTCTGCCTCCCAAGCGCGCGGCGGCCTCCCCGCCCTCTGCCTCCCAAGCGCGCGCGTGGCCTCCTATACAGACATAACCTCTTGCCTCTGTATGAGATACGACTTCTCACCCTGATGCACTCGGTACCGGATATGGCCTTGCATTCCTGGACACGTATAATTTATTCATGCTGCTGGGCAGCGTGTGTAAAATGCCACCCCGCAGCATGTATAATCCATACGCTGCAGGTCAGAAATCAAAAAGAATCTTAGGTAACTTGCCTTGATTTCCTTCCATATGAATTATACATGTTGCAGGGCAGCACTTCTCCATGTGCTCTCCCTCTGGGAAAACAAGGCCGACCTGGCAACTCTTCCCAAACCCTTGGCACCCTGTTGGTACAGGACACGGCTTGCCACTCTGGTGCATTTGGCGCAGGATTAGAGTTGCTAGGTCGGCCATGTTTTCCGTGACAGGATTCCAGCACACCCTCCCCGTGTCTGATGGTCTTCAGAGATCGCGATTTCCCGAAGACCAAGTCCTGTCAATAGGATTGCCAGGTCGGCCATGTTTTCCTGGACACACACTACTATGTCATGCAGAGAGGAACACATGGAAAAGTGCTGCCCTGCAACATGTATGATTCATTTGCTGCAGGAAGGAAATCAGGGCAGGAAAACATGGCCGACCTGAACATCCTTTCTCAGGATACAGCAGCTCGACACAGGATGCGGCTTCTGAATATGTTCACTTGGCACACGGTGCGGCCTGTCATACAGGTTAAAGCCTTGGTGCACTGGACAGGAATGGGGGGGGGGGGGCATTACAGTGTGACCCACTCGGTGCCAGTTGGGGTTGAGGAACCATCCTCTTGGATCCTCTGTTGCCCGGGGAGGTGCGGGATGCGTCGCTCGGTGTCTCTCAAAAAAAAAAAAGGGAAATGTTTAATAAATGAAACTCCCGCGGCTCGTTCTGCGTTACGGAGATGCCGCGCGCATCAGTAATGGGAGGCTCGTTTCTTTCCGTTTCCCGTGTTTCGTACGAATGCCAGCGATCCCTCCCCGGGCCGCCAGCTCGCTCGGTAAACCCTGTGTGTTTGGTGTTTTGGATCGACACATTGTGGGACGGGACATCTAGCGATATGGGCATCGATTTGGCACGTAGGGTTGCCGGTTTGGCCACGTTTTCCTGGACACATACTTTATTCATGCTGATGGGCAGTGCATGAAAAATGCCGCCCCGCAATATGTAGAATCCATATGCTGCAGGTAAGGAATCCCAGGTGACCTGCCTTGATTTCCTTCCTGCGTCATACGAGTTACCCATGGTGCAGGGCAGCACTTTTCCCTGTCTCTATGTATGAAATAGTAATACGTGGCCAGGAAAACATGGCCGATCTGGCGGCCATATTGGCACGACTTGGTCTTCTTGTGATCTAGTAATATCTTCAGACAGGGCGAGGGTGTGCTGGATCGTCTGTCTCGCAGTATATGCAGGAGATATAATGGAGTTTAGGGTAACCTTAGCAGAATTTGAGTTTCTCTTACCTCCAGTTTACCACTGATTCACCGTTTAGTGAATAACCCCTTGAGCGATGGCACTGCCTGGGGCTTGTGAATTCCTGTGGTCAGGTGCCAGTGACAGGTTGTCAGAGCAGAGGGTTCTGCACTGCGAGGGTTAAAGTGCCTCCTGATTGAGTTGATTGGCCTCAGATGTTGCGTTTTGGGGACGTTTCTGTGATTTTTGACATTGTGTGAGCTGAGAGTTCTGCTGACATGTAACTCGCAGAGTCCATAAGATCATTCACTGCATCGCAACGCTTAGACAGTCTTACCCTGCGATATATATCTGTCTGTCCTGAATGGAGAGACATCTGTATATAATGACGCCCATTCAGGTTATACACAGATCTCCGTATCTATATGTAGCCAATCATTTAAATGTAGAGCCCTCATATCTATATACAAAAGTGCCTGATCTAACTAAATATAGACGTGTGTGTGTGTATATTTATACAGATGCCTAAATCTATACTATATATATATATACCATTACCTCCATATCATATCTACGTACACAAGTGCCTTATCAAACTATATAGACGTTATGTATTTGTGTGTACGTACCTCCATATCTATATACACATGTGCCTGAGCTAAATATATATTCATACCCGGTGTGTGTGTATATAAAAATATGGCTATATATATATATAAGTGCCTGATCTAAATATATACATATTGAATCTATACCTACAGACCTTCATATCTATATGTACCATTGCCTAATGTGTGTACATATAGAGCATTTGAATCACCCTTTATATAGTTACCGTTACCTCATATATGTGTGTACCAGATCTAAGTATTGTATATGCAGACCTCTGTATCTATATGCCTCAGTCACTAATCTATACGTACAGACCTCTGTATCTATACGCCTCTGTCACTAATCTATACGTACAGACCTCTGTATCTATACACCTCCGTCACTAATCTATACGTACAGACCTCTGTATCTATACGCCTCCGTCACTAATCTATACGTACAGACCTCTGTATCTATACGCCTCCGTCACTAATCTATACGTACAGACCTCTGTATCTATACGCCTCCGCCACAGAGGTCTGTACGTATAGATTAGTGACTGAGGCGTATAGATACAGATGTCTGTACGTATAGATTAGTGACGGAGTCGTATAGATACAGAGGTCTGTACGTATAGATGCAGAGGTTTGTACGTATAGATTAGTGACGGAGGTGTATAGATACAGAGGTTTGTACGTATAGATTAGTGACGGAGGCGTATAGATACAGAGGTCTGTACGTATAGATTAGTGAATGAGGCGTATAGATACAGAGGTTTGTACGTATAGATTAGTGAATGAGGCGTATAGATACAGAGGTTTGTACGTATAGATTAGTGAATGAGTCGTATAGATACAGAGGTCTGTACGTATAGATTAGTGACGGAGGTGTATAGATACAGAGGTTTGTACGTATAGATTAGTGGCGGAGGCGTATAGATACAGATGTCTGTACGTATAGATTAGTGACGAAGTCGTATAGATACAGAGGTCTGTACGTATAGATTAGTGACGGAGTCGTATAGATACAGAGGTCTGTACGTATAGATTAGTGACGGAGTCGTATAGATACAGAGGTCTGTACGTATAGATGCAGAGGTTTGTACGTATAGATTAGTGACGGAGGTGTATAGATACAGAGGTTTGTACGTATAGATTAGTGACGGAGGCGTATAGATACAGAGGTCTGTACGTATAGATTAGTGAATGAGGCGTATAGATACAGAGGTTTGTACGTATAGATTAGTGAATGAGGCGTATAGATACAGAGGTTTGTACGTATAGATTAGTGAATGAGGCGTATAGATACAGAGGTTTGTACGTATAGATTAGTGAATGAGGCGTATAGATACAGAGGTTTGTACGTATAGATTAGTGACGGAGTCGTATAGATACAGAGGTTTGTACGTATAGATTAGTGACGGAGTCGTATAGATACAGAGGTTTGTATGTATAGATTAGTGACTGAGGTGTATAGATACAGAGGTTTGTACGTATAGATTAGTGACGGAGTCGTATAGATACAGAGGTTTGTATGTATAGATTAGTGACTGAGGCGTATAGATACAGTGGTTTGTACGTATAGATTAGTGACGGAGTCGTATAGATACAGAGGTTTGTACGTATAGATGAGTGACGGAGTCGTATAGATACAGAGGTTTGTACGTATAGATTAGTGACGGAGTCGTATAGATACAGAGGTCTGTACGTATAGATTAGTGACTGAGGCGTATAGATTAGTGACGGAGTCGTATAGATACAGAGGTCTGTACGTATAGATTAGTGACTGAGGCGTATAGATACAGAGGTCTGTACGTATAGATTAGTGACTGAGGCGTATAGATATAGAGGTCTGTACGTATAGATTAGTGACTGAGGCGTATAGATACAGAGGTCTGTACGTATAGATTAGTGACGGAGTGGTATAGATACAGAGGTCTGTACGTATAGATTAGTGACGGAGTGGTATAGATACAGAGGTCTGTACGTATCGATTAGTCGCTGGTATGTAAAGATTGCCTTTGCTTTGCAGCTGTGAGTGCTCTGCAAGCGCCGCTCTATACCTCCCGTCCGGGTGCCCAGTTAGATGCCAGGCTTTAAAGTGACAGGGTTAGTCATACAGGTATTGTGGGTTTGGTTCGTTCTTTGTGCCCCCCCCCCCGGCACTAACCCTTCCTTGCCGTCCTCTGTCTGCAGGCGCAGGATGGGGATATATCTACACAGCAGAGCTGCTCGCCCGGGTTCACGGAGGACGGGTACACGGCTCGCGTTTCGCCCAACATCATGGAGGGCCAGAAGCTACTGAAAGGTAGGTGCCCGCCCTGCGGAGCAGCGCCACGCTCAGCTTGCTGAAACGGGGATTAAAGAGGGTGAAATGTCGCAATGAGAGAGACATGGCAGCCTCGGGGAATGTGTGTAACGGGTAAAGTCGTCCTTCACCGGGTCGGTCGAGTCTCGGATTAGGTTATTTTTGCTCTGCGTTTGAGTAGATTTGTCCCGGCTTTTTGCGGCGTTATACCGCCAGCCACGCCAGCTCCTGACCGCGAGGTTATAGATTTACAGACGCTCTGGGAGTTTACAGCACGCAAAGGGTTAACGGTCCCCGGTGACGCACGTAGATCAGCTTCTCGCTGACGGTCATTACCTACAGTTTCTGCCGTTCTGAACACTCGCCGAATAAAAAGCGATGGCCGTGGCGTCAGGTGCAAACGACGCGGGAATATGCTTACCCCGTGTAACGTTAAAGGGCACCGGCGGGGCCAATCTGCAGGTCAGCACGATGCGGCGTAAATCCTCATGTTTTTATTGCCGAGATTTATACGGGTGCGCGGTGTAACAGGAACGTGCGCTCTCCCAGGGGGTGACGTGCCAAGATCGGCTAACCCTGCAGGCCCTGGCGACTGTTATTCACACAGAACCCCTGACTCTGGATGCTCATAACTGGATAAAGCAATAATTAATCCTCCAACGCTACAGCCTGAGCGCCGATACAGCTGGGGTTATTACATGGTTTGGCATGGGGGGGGGGGTTAGGTCCTCCCATCTCGACGCCTATCATGGATGGTCTCCGTCATGGGCTCTACCTTTTGGTCCTTTTGCAAAAGTGGCTGCCCTCGACACCCCAGATGTTTCAGAACTACACATCCCATGATGCTCAGCCAGTCTTAATGCTGCCATAGCATCATGGGGCATGTAGTTTCAAAACCTCTGGGGTGCTGAGGTCTGTCATCACTGGTCTACTTGACCTAAACATCTTGGATTGTAAACTCACTGGAGCCGAAGTTCCTTTTCCTGCCGTTTCCATGTTTGTTTGGTCCTACCCGTTGTACAGCGCTGCAGAACATGTTGGCGCTTTAGACATAATTGTGACATGGTTTTAATTCCGTGCTGTAGCCGGCAGACTGTGGATTTTCAGGCTGCTGCGATGCGTCCCCGCTGTATGTAAACGGTGGAGTTTTTTGGGCAGTAAAGGGTTATAATGTTATTTTTTCTTTCTCTTTTTTTTTTTTTTTCTGCGCAAATTTAAAAATCCCCGTTTCTGCTGAGGTTTAGGAGGAAGCCTTCTGCCTGAGATTTTCCTGCTTCAGTGATTCTCTGACGGCCAGGAGATGTTCTTGGGGGGAAACGGGGAGAGGAAAGCGAGAATTGAAACGCCGGAGAGCTGGAAATAACCGCGTCTTTACACACAGGAAACAAAAACCAACCACTGTATTTCCAGGCCTGTATCGTGGGGCGCCTGGGGATAAGACGCCGCGTCCCTGTGATCCCCAAAACCAAAGGAGGCGTCTTTGTGATACTGGGGTGCGTGTAAATGGATTATACGGAGCGTGCGGGAGATGCACGAGATAACTCCTAGATATCCAGGCCTCTCAGTCCTCTGTGTGTGTCTCTCTTTGGCCTGTAGGGGTCTCTGTAACCTGCTTGTGGAGGGTTAGGATGTGCCCATCTGTCAGTCTGATACAATGTATACAGCGGACACTCACATTCCAACACACACTGCGCTGCTCTATAGCGTCCACATACATGTACCAATTATTCCGTCTTCACTTCTGCATAGATAATGAATAAAGTAAAATAAATCTATATCCGTCGACTCCTGAGAGTTAGTGGTGTTTGAGTATTTAGTAGTAATGTGCACATTTATGTGAGTTTTATTGCTGTGGAGCTCTGTGATACGCTCATACACGCTGCACATTACTGTGAGTTTTATTGCTGTCGATTCTTTGATATGCTTATGCACATTACCGTGAGTTTTATAGCTGTGGATTCTGTGCTGCGCTCATACAACGCACATTACTGACTTTTATCGCTGTGGATTCTTTACGCTCCTACACAATGCACATTACTGTGAGTTTTATTGCTGTGGATTCTTTGATACACTCATACATGCCGCACATTACTGTGGATTCTTTGATATGCTCTTACGCAATGCACATTACTGTGACTTTTATCGCTGTGGATTCTTTGATACGCTCCTATGCAATGCACATTACTGTGACTTTTATCGCTGTGGATTCTTTACGCTCCTACACAATGCACATTACTGTGACTTTTAACGCTGTGGATTCTTTGATACACTCATACATGCCGCACATTACTGTGGATTCTTTGATATGCTCCTACGCAATGCACATTACTGTGACTTTTATCGCTGTGGATTCTTTGATACGCTCCTATGCAATGCACATTACTGTGACTTTTATCGCTGTGGATTCTTTGATACGCTCCTACGCACTGCACATTACTGTGAGTTTTATTGCTGTGGATTCTGTGCTGCGCTCATGCACACCGCACATTACTGACTTTTATTGCTGTGGATTATTTGATACGCTCATACACGCCGCACATTATATTACCATGATTCTCCTTACACTGATTGTACGGCATCCATATTTGTGCTGAAGGGGTTAATGTTGGGACATATGGAATATGAAAGTTCCCGTCGTCGCCGCCTGTGAGTTGTGCGGGCGCTTTTTAGTGGAACTTTTGCTTTAATAACCATTAATTAGTCTAATTAGCTTTAGAGGGGACGCAGCGATGCCGTTGTACTGGGCGTCCCTGGCTGCTCGCTGGAGAAATGGAGATTTCTCGAATGAAAGGCAGTGCTTTGTCTTGGTGGAATAATCCCGCGCCGCTCACTGCGTCTGGGGTGGAATATGTGAGGATGTCGCCATTAAAGGGCCAGGAGCTCCAGATCATGTCCGTTCCGTATCTCTGGATTATTCTGCATAGATTGGTTCACGTGCAAGAAAGACAGCAGACGTGTGTGTGTGTGTGTGTGTGTGAATCCATATGGTGTATTAAATCAGTGACACATACAATTTTCAACCCAGCTGTGCTTTACATATAGGATGCACAAAAAAATGAATCGTGATTGTGTTACAAAGTGCCAAAAGAATAACTTGTGCTTTGTGTGTGTGTTTTGTTAATAATGTGCTTTCCACAATCTATAAATAATATATATATTTTTAAACTCTAATTTATTAATTTTTTTATTTTTTTTGCTTTTTATGTTGTAGAGAAAAACTCTACGGCGAGATTCCTAAAGCCGTGCGAACGTGCGGTGAGCCGCACTTTATTACGGCCGTAGTAGCAGCAAATGACGGCCAATATACGAAAGTTCTGCCACACAACGCAAGCGGTAAACAAACGCATTTTTTCGAGAACGTGGAACCGCTAGTACTGACGCACAGAGTGCGCTGCGTCCGCATAGCTGCGTGTGTGCATGATTAGGAGACGTCAGACGCTGCACATGTCCGGCCTACATAACGTCCATTTTTTTTTTTTTTTATATAGCTCCGTAATAACAAATACGGCCGAAATTGCGCATTGTATGACCGCTGTCGCGTCTTCCGTGAAAAAAATGCGTTCGGAGGCATCAACGCACTTTTTGATGGTAGACGTGAAAAATGCGTTCGTCTGACCCCAGCCGAAACCAGAGCTGTTGTAAACTTACCAGAGTCATCACAGTGTGTGGATTTTTTAAGTTGGGCCCAGCTTTGGCATATTTGTTTACGTTTTCATTGTATTCCTTTTTATCTGCTGTGAGATGGGGTCTCCGGGGCTGCCACGTATTCCTGGACACATTGAACTCTTCCCTGCTGGGCAGCACATGTAACCGGCTGCCGGGCAGCACACTGAGCTCACACGGTGCAGGCGGGAAATCGGTTCGCCAGTTGCAGCCGTTCTCTAGAGATTCCTGCATGGTGAGGGCTTTATGATTGTATCACTGTAGCATATGAATTCGGCGTTCCTTTTGGGGAGCACTTTCACCTGCTGCCCATCATGCCGTGTAGTGGTGATGTGCCCGGCGTAATAATATTATATATTGCTCGGGATGGGTAACAGAATGTCTGGGAGAGTAATTGAGGGAAGGTATTTGGGATCTATCCTCTCGCACACACATTGGGCTCTATTAAATACTTTGCGCAAATCTTAACGCGTGCGCAAAAACGCATTAACGCGAGGGGGAAAAACCCTTTGCGCAGAATGTCGTATTACAATGTCCGCGCAAAAAATGCACGTTAACGTCTACCGCTGGTGAACCTGCGCGAACCCTTTGCGAGCGTAATGTACATTGCGCGTCCTATACTTAACATTGTGAGCGCAAATGTGTTTGTGCGCTGGTACGCGGATGGTATTACAACCTATGCGCAAATTTTAACCGACAGCGTTTGCGCGCATAATTTTAACGTCTTTTAAAAGCTGGTGTTAACGGCAAATCTGAACGTCCTGGCCGAACCCAAATACACCAGCACGAAAAAAACAATACAGCAAAGTATAGTTACACATTCTACACATACCCAAACAATAAAATGGAGAGGTTGGGCGTGTTTTTTTTTTTTTTAATTTTTTTATTGCTGCAGCATATATGCGCAGATTGATTTTGACAGGCGCAAAAACTGAACGGGAGACCATTGTGGTTCTTAATTCTGATTGACTGAATCGCATTAAAAAACAGTCCGCACACAGATTTCTGCACGCAGCGTTAATGCGCGCGTGTTTGTGCGCGCCTTTTTTATGCGCGGTATTTTTTGACGGATGGAAAAAAAATGCGCTCGGATTGTAACACCAGCGTTAATTTACGTACGTTGACGTTTAACGTTGCGCGCTAAAAAAAATAGCGCTGCGCGAAGCAGTTAATAAAGCCCATTGCCAATTAATTAAGCAACAGGTAAAGTCTCATTCTGCCGACTCCTGGAGTTGTCAGGCCTTACCGCTCCCGCTGCGTTTCCCGCGGCGCGTCAGAGGTCAGGGCCTCTTTCTATTTTTTTATTTGTATAAATAAAACCTAAAAAAAAAAAATATTTCTATAAAAAAACTATAAGTAAATGTAGTGTTTTTTTTTTATTTTTAATAAATAAACAAGTTTTTCTTATATATACACACACACACACACGGGTTTAGGAATCTCTCGCATGGGTCACGGTTTGTGCCGTTTTTGCACTCGCTACCTGCAGGGATCAGCGCACACACGCCGTGACCACGTGGCGTCTCCCTCCCTGCGCGGTCCCCTGTAGGGTTCATACAGTCGTTTTTTGCAGCGTTTAGACGGGTCTTTGAGCTCGGATTGCTGCAGGCCACGCGATCTGAATGCGGCCCTGTGGCTGAGGGGCCCCAGCGTGTGTATATATATCTCACCCTATAGAATCTAAAATGCACAAAAAGACGCCAATTAGGCAAGCGCTCCTTTTCACCGGCAGCCGGAGAAGGCCTGGCGCGAGCGCAGCCCTAGGGGAGTTTCAGGCGAACGGGAAGATATCCGTAAGCGAAGTGAGACGCCCGGAGAGATGGCGTTTAATTTAAATCTACTCGTCTCGAAACGTGGCCGTCCCGGCTCGGAGTGTGACGCAGCGGGGATGGAGGATGATGGAGCTCTCAGCGCGGCACTGCTGACACGGAGATAAACATGTTTCCAGGCATCACTCGGGGACGGCCACATTGTATCTTCATGTCCATTTATCTCCGCTTCCCTGGTCGGTGTCTTGGGACCCCCAGTGTCCCCCACGCCACCCCCTGAAGCGATGCGCTGCCTGGAAGGATTGCCACCGCTTTACTAAGTGACCCCTTTTTATGTTGTCAGTCCGGCAGACCCGAGTCCTCCCGATCACGCGTGGTCTCCAGGCGCGGCTCCTCCAGGAGCTGAATGCAAAGGAATTCCGTTACCGACTTGAAACAGAATCTGTGAATGTTTTCTCCAACCGCGCGCGCTTTGTGTGTCTCAAACCCTGTGCGTTGGCGGCACATCTCTCCGCGAGCCATTCACTGCACCTCCTCGGGGATCCGGGGGATTACAGAAAATCAGGATTTACACGTTCATTTTAAACCATTTAGAATGACATCGCAGAGCTTGGTCCGGGTCAGGCCAGCGAGGAATGTGGGCCTGATCTGACTGCAGGATCTGCAAATACCTCATTCATTACAGGGTATTCATTCCCCCAACTCCCTGATCTGTTACTTGCACCTATTCCTTCTCCAAACACACTGAATCAACACCTGTCACATGCGCTTCATTCACTCGCTTAACTCTCCAATCTCATCCAGGTCACACCCTGTTCGTTCATTCTTCTCACCCTATAATCAGATCCATGTCACAGCCTGTTCATTCACTCTTTCCCTCAACACCGATCCATGGCATACCCTGCTTATTCACTGTCCTAACCCGTAAATCTGATCAGTGTCACAACTTGTTCATTCACTCTCCTAAACCACTAATCTGATTTTTCTCATAGCCTGTCTATTCCACCAACCTGTTAATCTTCCTTCATAACCTGATCCCAGCTACAAATTGTTCATTCGTTAGCATAATACCAGATCTTGTTTGTGTTACTCATTATTCATTCTCCTATCGTGACATCAAATTCCATGTCAATACTATTCATTCATTCTCCTACCACCCGATCTGAACTCCGTTGCATGTTATTCATTCTCCGACCACCTGATCTGATCCCAGTTACCTCTTTATCGTTTGTTTGTTCATTCATTCTCCTACCACCTAAACTGATCCAAGTTAAATGCTATTGGTTCCTTCATTCTCCTACCACCTGATCTGATCCAGTTGCAAGATTTCCTTTGTTCATTCATTCTACTACCACCTGACCTAATCCCAATTATGTGTTATTTGTTCATTCATTCTCTTGCCATCTGATCCTAGTTACCTGTTTATTTATTCGTTCATTCTCTTACCTTGTGATCTTATCCTACTTACCTGTTTATTCGTTCATTCTCCTACCTTGTGATCTTATCCTCGCTTCCTGTTTATTTATATATTCATTCATTCTCCTTCCTCATGACCTTATCCTCGTTACCTATTTATTCGTTCATTCTCTTACCTTGTGATCTTATCCTCGTTACCTATTTATTCGTTCATTCTCTTACCTTGTGATCTTATCCTACTTACCTGTCTATTTAGTCATACATTCTCTTACCTTGTGATCTTATCCTCGTTACCTGTTTATTCGTTCATTCTCTTACCTTGTGATCTTATCCTAGTTACATGTTTATTCGTTCATTCTCTTACCTTGTGATCTTATCCTCGTTACCTGTTTATTCGTTCATTCTCTTACCTTGTGATCTTATCCTTGTTACCTGTTTATTCGTTCATTCTCTTGCCTTGTGATCTTATCCTCGTTACCTGTTTATTCGTTCATTCTCTTACCTTGTGATCTTATCCTTGTTACCTGTTTATTCGTTCATTCTCTTACCTTGTGATCTTATCCTAGTTACCTGTTTATTCGTTCATTCTCTTACCTTGTGATCTTATCCTCGTTACCTATTTATTCGTTCATTCTCTTACCTTGTGATCTTATCCTACTTACCTGTCTATTTAGTCATACATTGTCTTACCTTGTGATCTTATCCTAGTTACATGTTTATTCGTTCATTCTCTTACCTTGTGATCTTATCCTCGTTACCTGTTTATTCGTTCATTCTCTTACCTTGTGATCTTATCCTTGTTACCTGTTTATTCGTTCATTCTCTTACCTTGTGATCTTATCCTAGTTACCTGTTTATTCGTTCATTCTCTTACCTTGTGATCTTATCCTTGTTACCTGTTTATTCGTTCATTCTCTTACCTTGTGATCTTATCCTCGTTACCTGTTTATTCGTTCATTCTCTTACCTTGTGATCTTATCCTTGTTACCTGTTTATTCGTTCATTCTCTTACCTTGTGATCTTATCCTCGTTACCTGTTTATTCGTTCATTCTCTTACCTTGTGATCTTATCCTAGTTACCTGTCTATTTGTTTGTTCATTCAGTCATTTATTCTCCTACCACCCGATCTGACCCCAGTTCCTCGTTTTTTTTATCCATTCTCCTTATGCCTGAGTTGCATGTTATGCCTTCTTTCTTCTCTCCCCCTTCTTTCCTTCCAGGCGTTGCTTGTGATTCACTAGGCATTGCAGCCCGTGGTTTGGCCTCTCGGAGGTTAAAATATTCCCGCTGTTCGTAGCCGAGTTATTGAGAGCAAACGGCTCGTGTTTAATATGACAACAGGATGTTTCTCCGAGTCATTGAGATATTAGACGGGTGTTACAAGCTATTAAAGAGTACATTGTGGCTCTTCACGTTTGCCTGACTCAGCGCTGCAACATCCGAAAATCAGAGGAGGCTCTGGGACTAGTCATTTATTACATGGTAATTCACTTCCTTATGATAAATGAGCAGAGGAAAGTCTGTGGCATTTTATTTTTATATACTTTTAAAGCGGCGCCTGTTCACTGGGTTCGGAGGCTCATTCCTGCAGGCCGGTGCGTTAATAACCCGCAGTATTATTTAGCGTCGAAGCCGAGGTTTCTGTATATAGAGCCGTTCTAAGGAAAGTGGAGCAATCCGCAGCAATGTTGCGTCGGTTTCCATAACGATTGCTCTACTGTTACTACGTTTGCCCCCCAAATTACTTTTTGTTTATAAGCAGGATATGTTAAAGGGACACGAGCACTAAATAAACTGTAACTAGATCACTTGTGCATTTCAAACAAAAGCACTTTATGAAACACTTTATAAAAAACACAACCACATTATGGAACGCATTATGGAACAGTTTATAAAATACATTATGAAACACAAACACATTATGGAACATGTTATAAAACACTTTATGGAACACTTTATAATACACATAATGGAACACTTTATAAAACAACACATTATGGAGCACAAACACCTTATGGAACACTTTAATAAAACACAACCACATTATGGAACACTTTATAAAACACTTTATGGAACACAAACGCATTATAGAACGCATTATGGAACGCTTTATGAAACACAAACACATTATGGAACATGTTAAAACACTTTATGGAACACTTTATAATGCACATAATGGAACACTTTATAAAACACAAACACCTTATGGAACACTTTATAAAATGCAAACACATTATGGAACGCTTAATGGTACACTTTATGGAACACTTTATAAAACACATGCTGCAGGCTTTGTTTTCTCTGTTTGAAGTAATTGCATGTAAAAAGGAAAAATAAATTTTAGATTTATATCTCCTTTTCACCCCCCCCTCATTTTTGTGGATTTTTCCCATGAGGCAGTGTAACCGCAACTGGAGTTTCCTGGGCTCCGGCTTGTGGACCAGACCCGAACTTGTTACAGCGTCCGTCCCTTCTCTCCAGTCAAGCTGATCCGCGGCAGCTTTCCTTCACACAACCCTCAGCCAGAACTTGAGGGAGTGCTGTATATTTCTATGTATCTCTCCCCAAACATCAAACACGGCTTAGTGCAGGGAAGTAGAATATTATTTCATTGGAAATGGTGACCAGTTATATGGGAAATGGGGGGGGGACGACGGTAATCTACTGAATATATTGTCTACATGAGGGAGATGTGAATGCCTTCAGGAGACGCAGAGAAGTCTGATCGGTTACACTAGACGAGATTAGCAAATCAACATCAAATCAAACAGTTATACAGACAGCAAGAACAATAAGCCTACATTATATCAGTAACACAAACCAACTCCACTAATACAAACCGTTTCAAGATAGAACTACATTTAACCCATTAACCCTTAGGTGCCCATTGCCCTTGAGAATTGGCTTTGCCACATTGGGCCACAGTCTCTTGGCAGGAAGCCAGCAACCACACTTCTCCAAGAGGCACAGAGGCCATGTATAGTGTGGGCAAGGGTGCCGGTGAGGGCACGAAGAGGAAGCTTCGGTTACAGGCAACATTTACCAAAATCTTATGGCACGTCTCGCTTTACAGCTGTTGTATAGGATAAAACAGGATTGAAGAGACGATGGGGTGGAGGTTAAGACAAAGCTGCATGGGATCTGTTGTAGGATGCGCCCAGTGACACACATAGAGGAAAATATCACACAATGGATGCACCCAGTGACACCTATGGAGGAAAATATCACACAATGGATGCACCCAGTGACACATATGGAGGAAAATATCACACAATGGATGCACCCAGTGACACATATGGAGGAAAATATCACACAATGGATGCACCCAGTGACACATATGGAGGAAAATATCACACAATGGATGCACCCAGTGACACACATGGAGGAAAACATCACACAATGGATGCACAAATCATTGATTTTGATGGTGTGCTGAGCCTTTAACCCGTCGGCGCGAATGAAAGAAACGAATCAAACGGATATTCTAATGGAGTTCAATTTGTCCCCTAAATATATCCCATTTAAATCTGCTTACAAGCTTGCCGAAAATGACAACAAATACCCTTTTAACCCACAAAACAGACAAGTGAATGAATGTTTTGTGTTTTCACGGTTTGCTTGTTTTTCTTATCTCTTTGTAACTTGATATCAATCCTTATTCCCCCTGCACAGAGCAGCAGTAACTCCCATCCCCGGCTGCGTACAGGGAACATTAGAAGCTGTGAGCGGAGTATGCCGTATGCTGTTAACATACAGAATTTGTTTTTAATTGCTAAAATGCTTCTTGTACCAGATTGGATTTTTCACGGCAAGGATCCGGTGGTGTAAGCGCTGTGTTTTTAGGGGCCAGACATAGTTTTGATTATATATAATCTAGTGTGTTTATTATTGCAGAAGCCACCTGCACATCGTAGCAATTCCAAGAATTGCATCCCAGAGCTCCTGTGCCACATTCCCCATATGCAGCAAGGAATTCTGGGTAGGATATGCAAATGACCTCTTTCTCACTTTTCTGCATCTTGGATCTGTTATGACACAGAACCCTTAAATCAATGCTATGCCACACCGTGACTTTCTAGCAGAGATAAGGTTTCTGCAACTGGTCAAAGCATTGATTTTTAGGGTTCTGTGTAATAACAGACACAGGATGCATAAAAGTGACACAGAGGTCATTTGCATATCCTACCCAGTATTCCTTGCTGCATAGAAACATAGAAACATAGAAAAATGTCGGCAGATAAGAACCTTTCGGCCCATCTAGTCGCCCAATTACATGGATACTTTACCTGGATTTACCTTTTGTTTAGGATAGCCTTATGCCTATCCCATGCCTGCTTAAATTCAATTACTGTTTTGGCCTCTACCACTTCTACTGGAAGACTGTTCCATGTATCCACCACCCTCTCAGTAAAATAATGCTTCCTGATGTTACTTTTAAACCTTTGCCCCTCTAATCTAAGACTATGTCCTCTTGTTTTGCTACTTTGTTTCCTTTTAAATATACTCCCTTCCTCTACCTTGTGGATTCCCTTTACGTATTTAAAGGTTTCTATCATATCTCCTCTGTCTCGTCTTTTTTCCAAGCTGTACATGTTAAGATCATTAAGCCTTTCCTGGTAACTTTTCTCCTTCAAGCCGTACACCATTTTAGTAGCCCTTCTCTGAACTCTCTCTAAGATGTCTATATCCTTCTGGAGATACGGTCTCCAGTACTGCACACAGTACTCCAAGTGAGGTCTCACCAGTGCTCTGTACAGTGGCATATGTGTGCATATGGGGAAAGTGGCACAGGAGCTCTGGGATGCAATTCATCGAATTGCTGTGATGTGCAAGTGGCTTCTGCAATAATAACACACTTATTATAGTGTGGAGGCTTTTTATCTCACTTTTAGTCCTTCACCACAACTCTTGTAGATATATAGATGCACTCAGGGTCTTAATAAATGTTTTTAATCAAAGCTGCATTAAAATAAGCAACCAACGTTTTTTTTCACTGAAGAGCCTTTATCAAGGTTACATGACAAGCAATAACAAATAAATGGTTAAAAGGCTTGATACACTCACCAATCATGTTTGCGCGTTGCCACGAGTTTCACCAACTCAGGGTAAAAAAAAAAAGTATATTTATTTTATTTATTTATTTATAAAGGATTTTACCAGGAAGGATACATTGAGATTTCTCTCGTTTTCAAGTATGTCCTGGGTTCAAGAACATTGAATTGTTACAGTTACAGAAATACAAAGTAATACAAAGCAAGATATTAAAAAAAAAACAACACAAATATACAGATTAACAGTAAATAAATATGTAGGAAATATAGTCACTAGGTATATATTTTTTATAATCTAGTATATATTTACCGGTGTATATAAAAATCTATACATTTTTTGAACCATAATAAAACTTTTAATTGACTACCAGATTTGTGTAAAAACACTTTTTTAATATTTCTGCTATTGACATTTCGTTGATGCTTATATTTTATTGTTTGTTTATTTCTAGTGTTACAGTTTCATTGTTTACATTAACGATACAGTGAGTTGCAACACGAAAGAAAACAGAAGTCCCACATTTGTAAACTGGTAACGGTCACTGATCTACAAGGGTTGTTTATGTTTATGCGTTCATGTGCAGAGGTGGCCCCGTAATCCATGCCCAGGAAATCATGGGAGTTGTAGTTCTGGGGCGGGGGGGGGAGGGTTGTCAGAATTCAGGGAATCTGATGTTAGATGCGCGGGATACGCTGAATACTTGCGCCCCCGAGGCGCGTGCGCCCGCATCGCATCCCATTATAGGACTTGTGTTCTCGCAGGGTCCCTGGACTATGAACCGGACCCAGACTAATCAGGTTTTAACTCTTGCCATCACGCCGAGCTCGTCCATCGCGGGATCAAAGCCTCCCGTGAGACAACGGCGAAGCTCGACGCTTTATTTTTACACAACGGGCTGTCAAGGTTAGTTTTAAAGACGCCGCCGCCGCCTGCCAAGTTCAAATCTCGGGCCGTTTTCCCAGGATTAAAGCGAATTTAGAGACCTTTTCTTTCTCAAACCTTCATGTGTAAATGCGTTGGCGCCGCGTTCCCTGTACATCGCGGCTGGCTGCTCGCCAGGGGCCCTGGTCCAGTGCATGCCCGAGTGGGTCACTGTGCTGCTTGGGGTCCTGCACGCGGGATTAGTGCTGGCGCGAGGAGCGCGCTCTCTTTATTATTCTGGGCAGAAATCTAAAATCCATCCAGACTGAACAGCGCGGCGACGGCGAAACAAGAGGGGGCTGTGTATGTGTCACTGGGAATCAGGGAACGTGTCACGCGACTCCTATGCAAACCGTGAGAGCGGAGCCATCACCGCCGAATTTTAAAGGGATTCTCTTGCGAAAAAATGACAAGCTCCGAATTCCTCGTGACTTTTTATTTATATTTTTTTTAACCCAAATTGCCAGTGGGAGCATTTATTGCAACGTCCGCAAAGCGGGAAAAAAATGCACTTAAAATTCCGCTACGAATGGGTCGCAGCCAATCGTCACGCAGGTCAGCCGTACGCCAACAGCGGGCTTTGTTTTCTTGAGGCCCCGATTGGCTCAGAGCAAGTTTAAAGGTGTTTTACACTAGGTTGGTCCTTTAAGTCAGGGCTGTCAAACTCCGGGCCCTATTACAATCTTCACGCAAACGTCAGCGCGTGCGCAAAAACGCATTACCGCGAAGGGCAAAACCCTTTGCGCTGAACGTCGTATTACAATGTCAGCACAACAAACGCGCGTATACGTCTACCACGGGTGAACCTGCACGAGCTTACTGTGCGTCCTATGCTTAACATTGTGCACACAAATGCGTTTGTGCGCTGGTACGTGGATGGCATTACAATCTATTCGCAGTTTGTAACACACAGCCTTTGCGCCCATAATTTTAGCAACTCCGATCAACCTGGCCGAACCCAAAAACCAGCCCAAAAAAAAAATACACAGCACAGTATAGTTACACATTCTACACATACCCAAACCAATAAAAAGGAGAAGTTGTGCGTGTCTTTTTTATTGATGCAGCATATATGCGCAGATCGACTTTGACAGGCGCGAAAACTTAACGTGAGACCGTTGTGGTTCTTAATTCTGATTGGCTGAATCGCGTGAAAAGAACAGTCTGCACACTGATTTTTGCGTGCAACTTTGCTGCGCGCGCATGTTTGTGCGTGTCCGTTTTAGGCTAGGGTCAGACTAACGCAGTATCAACGTGCGTTTAGCAGCACTAAATCACGGCCGTGCTAGCAGCAAATGACGTCCAATGCCGGGCAGCATACGAAGAACGGCCGCACAAAAGTGCGGCTGCGCAATGCAAGTGGCAAACGAACGCATTTTTTTTCCAGAACGTGATACCGCTAGTACTGACGTACAGAGTGCGCTGCGTCCGCTAGCGGCGTGTGTGCGTGATTAGGAGACGTCAGACGCTGCTAATGTCCGGCCAACATAACGTCCAGACGCAAAAAAGTGTTTTATTGATGATCCGTACAAAATCACAGACGAAAATGAGCATCGTATGACCGCTATTGCGTATTCCGTGAAAAAATACGTCCATTCGTTCGAACGCACTTTTTCACAGACAACGCGAAAAATGCGTTAGTCTGACCCTAGCCTTACGCGTGTTATTTTTTGACGGATGAAAAAAATGCGTGAGGATTGTAATTCCAGCTTTGATTTACGCGCCTTAACGTTTAACGCTTCGTGCAAAAATTCACGCGTTGCGTTTTTGCGTGAAGAATGTAATGGGCCCCCAGTGTTTCTGGACTACAACTCCCACGATTCCCTGGTCATCTGTTGCAATGAAGGAATTCTGGGAATTGTAGTCATTAACGTCTGGGGGGGTTTGCTGTAGAAAGAAGACTAGAGGATAAAAAACATAATTGGTGACAGAGTTTAGGGGCCGACGTCGCTTTGTTATACATTGTAGCAGATATAAATGCAACACACACAAACGGAATTTTTCGTGATTGTAAATGACATTCCATGCATTGATATTTGTGTGGAGTACTGAGCATCCTGTGATATAGGCCTCAAAATGCTTCAATATTTCATGATCTGCCATGGTGTTGTGTTGTTTTTATTTTTATATATATATTTATTTACGTAGTAACCTGCGATATTGTTATATTTTATGCTATTTTGTGGTATTCTATTCATTCTGCACAGTTTTAGGCTAATCTATTTTACGACCAGTCATTTCAATATATTGTCATGTTCAATGATATCGTGCAATAATCCGTGGTTTTGGTTTAATATGTGCTATTTTTTTGGTATCCTATGACACCGCTAGATGTCATGTGATAATACCCAGTGATCACGCGTTTTGCGATGTCCTGCAATCTTGTGTGATAGTCCCCTGCATCCTGTGACACGAGCTATGAATTAACAGGTTATGATACCCAGTTTTGTGTTTGTCCTTTGAGAATTTGTCACATGATAGAACAACATCGTGCGATACGCCGCCACGTGAGATGCTGCGATTACGCCGCCACGTGAGATGCTGCGATTACGCCGCCACGTGAGATGCTGCGATTACGCCGCCACGTGAGATGCTGCGATTACGCCGCCACGTGAGATGCTGCGATTACGCCGCCACGTGAGATGCTGCGATTACGCCGCCACGTGAGATGCTGCGATTACGCCGCCACGTGAGATGCTGCGATTACGCCGCCACGTGAGATGCTGCGATTACGCCGCCACGTGAGATGCTGCGATTACGCCGCCACGTGAGATGCTGCGATACGCCGCCACGTGAGATGCTGCGATACGCCGCCAATTGAGATGCTGCGATACGCCGCCACGTGAGATGCTGCGATATGCCGCCACGTGAGGTGCTGCGATACGCCGCCACGTGAGGTGCTGCGATACGCCGCCACGTGAGGTGCTGCGATACGCCGCCACGTGAGGTGCTGCGATACGCCGCCACGTGAGGTGCTGCGATACGCCGCCACGTGAGGTGCTGCCGTGCGCCGCCACGTGAGGTGCTGCCGTGCGCCGTGTCGTGAGGTGCTGCCGTGCGCCGTGTCGTGAGGTGCTGCCGTGCGCCGTGTCGTGAGGTGCTGCCGTGCGCCGTGTCGTGAGGTGCTGCCGTGCGCCGTGTCGTGAGGTGCTGCCGTGCGCCGTGTCGTGAGGTGCTGCCGTGCGCCGTGTCGTGAGGTGCTGCCGTGCGCCGTGTCGTGAGGTGCTGCCGTGCGCCGTCTCGTGAGGTGCTGCCGTGCGCCGTCTCGTGAGGTGCTGCCGTGCGCTGTCTCGTGAGGTGCCGCGGTACGCCGCCACGTGAGTTGTCGCCCTACGCCGCCATGTGAGTTGCCGCCATACGCCGACACGTGAGGTGCTGCGATATTTTGAGACATGAGGTTGTCCTACTCTGTCATGTGAGAATCTGTCACATGATAGAACATTCTATGATATTCCGTCACACGATATTTTGATAGCACAGACTCTGATCTCCCGGATTTAATATTCTTTGTGTTTCATGTTGCACAAACTATCGGTTTAGGTTTAAAGGTCTCGATCATTCAGCCTGGGAATCCATTAAATCTGCGCCCCCCCCCCTCACCCAATATCCTCTATAAACCCCGCTGAACCCTCCTTATTATCCTGCCGGGCTGCAAACACGGAAATGCACTTTATCGACCTGTTATTGCCGCTCATTATCTGTTATTAAACAAAATAAGATGAAATTGCAGTAATTTTCTGAGCGTGTTCCCGATGAATCTTTCTGTGTGTTTTTCACTTTGAGGACACGGGGTGGGTTCAGGCCGGGGAGGTGGGTTTGGGCCAGGGGGGGGCTTGGGGGGCTTGTTAGTCACTACGTAATTACACTATTTAAATTTTATCAGAGCGCAAAGCGAATATTAAAGCTCTTCCGTGGCGTCCACGTTCCAGCACTTACCGCCTTGTATTCATGTTACATTCCGCCGCTCGCTCACCTGGATGTAAGTGCGCCCCCCCCTTGTAATCACAGTTTTGGGTTTCGCGGTTCGCGCTAATCCGAGGCAGCGCGGCCGGTGACAGTACCAAGAAGATGATTTAAGGGTGTTCGCTACTTTGATGCCAGAACTGGGGAGTGAAAAAAAATATCTCATTCATTCGCCAACACCCAGCGTCTCACTTAATTCAAAGCACCCTGTCCCTCCGGACCCGCTTTCTAAGAAGACGGACAGGAAGCCGCTTTGATTTGCGCAGGGAGGGAGAGGGATTAATGTGGTTGGAGTTTGATAAGCTCAGCTCTCTTGTGTAAAAGTTGCTCGCTTCGCTCCCTGACTTGGCAGCCAGATAAATCCAGCGCTCCTGCTTTAACCATTCCTTCGCAGGCTGTATTAAGGAGGCTCTTAAATCCGCAGTGTACGAAAGGCACGGATGACAGTGTGAGGGAGCTGGCCTATATATCATACGTTGACAGACCTTGCATTCGGTACTCCATTATAAAGGTCAACGTGTAAGCGAATGAATGAAGATAACCTATATCATAAATTCATAGTATACTGGATGAACGGGCTGGAGTTGGCCTGGTGTGGGAATGAATGAACAGACATGTACTTTGGGAAAATCCAGTGCCGATCGTCTCCAAGTTGTAAATTATCCGGATGATGCACGTATACATCTTGAGCGGCGGAATTAGCAAACTGATGGCTGACTCCACTAATTAAATAATCAATGATAGCAAGGCTTTAAATGGATAAATAATGGGGGGGCGTTGACTGGGCGAACGCGCCACGCGAACCATGAGATGTGGCTCCTCCATTGGAGGATCGGCTAATGAGTTTATTTTGGGTGAATGAATTGACGAGGATCTTTGCCGGTCCGATGGATAGATTATTAATCGTCGTCGGGCGAATGAATCGATTTAATAATCCGCAGCGAATAATTCTATTAATTAATGGCGGTGTGTATTTTCCAGCCGTTATGGGGGAATCTCGTAATTAATTGGAGTCCGGGGTGGTAAATGATTTAATTAATGAGAGTCTTTAGAGGTTAATTAATGGCGTGCGGCAGTGAGGGACTGAATCCACGGGCGCGCGCGATGGATGAATTGACGCGTTTGTTCTTGGTGGCCTCACATTAATTACACAGAAGCTTTGCGACGCCTCTTACACACCAACAAATATGTGCAACATAAGGGGTGTTTTCGATGGGAGACGTCATCGCGTGTTTCTACGGAACCAGCCGACCCTGCAGGGACCCACCAAAAAAATGTAGAGCAGGACTAGATACATTTAAAGGGCCAGTACCACCAAAAAATGCCATGTCCTTATTGTGTTTATTTCGTTGCTGATATCTTACATGTGTTTGTTTTTCTCTTGTATGTTTAGTTAAGAAAATATTTTCTTCTATGTGTCACTGGGTGCATCCATTGTGTGATATTTTCCTCTATTTGTGTCACTGGGTGCATCCATTGTGTGATATTTATTTTGTATCTTTCCATCACTTGCTCCTCACTGTGTGGCTTTGACCATAGAATGTAGCTTAAAAGACTTCTAATCTACCCCCTGGTGATGTCCTTTGAATACATCCCACACAATACAATGATGTGAGTCAGTGACTGACCCATTCTATGACCAAAACCACACGGTGAGGAGCAAGTGATGAAAGCTACAAACTATCACACAATGGATGCACCCAGTGACACGTATAGAGGAAAATATCACACAATGGATGCACCCAGTGACACATATAGGTGAAAATATCACACAATGGATGCACCCAGTGACACATGGAGGAAAATATCACACAATGGATGCACCCAGTGACACATATAGAGGAAAATATCACACAATGGATGCACCCAGTGACACGTATAGAGGAAAATATCACACAATGGATGCACCCAGTGACACCTATAGGTGAAAATATCACACAATGGATGCACCCAGTGACACGTTTAGAGGAAAATATCACACAATGGATGCACCCAGTGACACGTATAGAGGAAAATATCACACAATGGATGCACCCAGTGACACGTATAGAGGAAAATATCACACAATGGATGCACCCAGTGACACATATAGAGGAAAATATCACACAATGGATGCACCCAGTGACACGTATAGAGGAAAATATCACACAATGGATGCACCCAGTGACACGTATAGAGGAAAATATCACACAATGGATGCACCCAGTGACACATATAGAGGAAAATATCACACAATGGTGATTCACCAAATTTTAGCGAAATACAGTGATCTTTAACCATTACTTCGCTATGGGGATTGTACTGCTGTTAATCTATTCAGAGAACGCCGAACTGCACCGAAATGTCAGTGAAATGCATCCTATGGGATTCGCCTGTTTTAAACCTGTTTAATGAAACCACCAAAAATCTGTGCAATGTAAAATAAATTCCCCGTTTTTCATTAAATATTTATTCAACGGTTTATTCTGTTCATTTGCAGCAAGGTTTTTTTTTTTTTTTTTTAGGCATTCTGTAGGGATTTTTTCGGTGACATTTTGGATTCAGATTTTTTTTTTTTTTACTATTTACTTATTTTAATTCTGTAACCGACCTTTTTATTGTTATTCATAGGACCTTGTATATTACTTCCAGGCATTTTCATTCACTACTATTATTTTTTATTTTTATCACCTCTTAAAAATTGGGTGTTGGGGGGGCTTTTTAAAAAAATATATTTATCCCTTTTCGGTGGCTGGTTGGCTTCTTTCGGAGGCGTTCGTCGAATCAATTCGGCCGGCAGTTTGTCGAAAGCATTCGGTGGTCTGTTCAACGGTAGATCGTTGAATGCGTTCAGCTGGTTATCGGATCGATTCGGGAGTTTATCGATGCATTCGTCGGGTCGATTTGCTTTGTTTCGGGGACCCTGTGGTGAATGCTGAATTCACTGCAGGGTCGGTGAATTGAACTTGCCGAATTGCGGCGACCAAAAGAGCCATTTCGGTGCTCTCTGAATAACCGCATAGAGGAAAATATTTCCTTAAAAGAGAAAAACAAACACATGTAAGATATCAGCAACATCAAATAAACACAATAAGGACATGGTGTTTCTTAGTGGTACCGGCCCTTTAACGTTAGGGTTGTGATTCGGGCCCCAGGATTTTTGGAAGGTTTTTATCCATTGATGAAGTCACTGAGTGTCAGAAACTGATGTGAGTTAGTGGTGCCACAAAGAATCTCTTCCCCCAGCAGAGGGAAACAAAGAGAATAGAAAAGTCACGGCACGTTCTGTAACTTTTCGTTCTCTTCAATTCGGTTAGATTTGGCGATCCCATTTCGGTGACCCTGCGGTGTATTCAGCAAACACCACAGGCTCCCCGAATTGCAAGGAAAGGCTGCCGCAAACCCGCCGAAAACTAACCGGAAAACCCGGCGAATGCACGTCGATAACCCGCAAAAACATCTGGATTAACACGCCGAAAACCACAGAAAAACCTGAGCAGGAGCCGATCACACGCAGCGCAGCCGCTGGAAAAAGAACCGTTTGCTTGAATGTTTGCAAAGTGAAACACTGTTTGCAAAGAAACTACTGAGCGAAAATGTCTGAAATTTACATATAAAATCCAATGAATGATAATAAAAAGGGCTGTTACAGAAAAAAATAAGAAAAAATCCAGAAAAATGCTTAAAATATCCTAAAAAATCTATAAATAAAGAGACTCTTTACTGCAGAATTTTATAATGAACGGTTTATTAGATATTGAATTAAAACGGGAATATTTTTAACATTGAAGCCTATGGGATTCGCCTGAATAAACCTGTCGCATTAATCCACCGAATGACAGGGCATTAGGGGAACCTTTCACTGCTGGTTTGTGTTCTCTGAATAGATGAAGCATTGCTTCTCTATGGGGATTTCACTGCCCTCGAACAGGCACCGAACAGGCACCGTATGTGCAGGCAATTCGCCAGGATTTGGCGAATTGCCTGCTCTCTGGATAGACGAATGGCCAGGAAAGGTAACGGAATGCTGATTTTCAGCGTTCGGTTACATTCCTCCAGCAATTCGGATCTCTTTGGATAACCCTGAATGTGTTTTTAGCACATTCAGTCTGTCCTGCATCTACATATATTGCGCCATTTCTCATCATATTAGCGGGTATTTCCGCGCTGACATCAAACCCTGCGTTTCAGCTGCATTTTCTCTTTGGCGTCCGGGGTAACTGAGACGTGAGGTCATAATTCAGCATCGACAGAACAATAAAAGACAAAGCGGCTTCCCCCCATAAAGCTCCATACAGTGAATATCGCTTTGTCTTGTTCCCGGTGGCGCGTAAACCTTATAAACTGGGGGGGGGGTGTATTGTTTCCCTTTCCCGTGGGAGTCTGGAGACGGCGGATTCCCTGTATCCCCCTGCCCGTCCGCAGACCCTCATGCGACCCGGAGACGTGATTCTGTATCTCCCGGGGGACCGGGACGCCGAAGTGGCCGCGCGTTTAACTGCGCCGGAATCAAACCGCTGTGTTGATAACCTTTTATTGATCCGTCGTGTCTCTGCTTTAGACGCAGCTCCGGGCGCCGTCAGGACCGCGTCGAACGGATCCTGAATCACCGCGGGTTAGAAAACTTAACTACACGAGCCGAGTAAATAATTGTGATTTGTAAAGAAGGAAATTATAGCAGAAACTCCCCAGGGTTTGCTTTATTCTTCTCCATCTATTACCCCCCCCCCACCATTCATCCTCTATGTATGTCTGTTTTATTTATGTTTAAATTTAAAACCTCTGCAGGATTAACCCTATGTGCCAGGGACTGCTCCAAGGGACACCCTACTCATCCTGATCACCCCCATCACCCATCACCCTCAGCTCCCATGATCTGGCAAGAGAGCTGTGTGAAGTGGAGGAGTTTCCATCACCAGCAACCGGGATTTTTGAATTTCCCGGCTGCCGATCACTAGTGATGTCACACACAGAGAGCGGCTGACGTCACCCGGAGACCAATCGCTGTAGCGAGTGTTCTCAGAGAGGCAGCGATGGATCAGATCTGTGCATGCGCGTGCAGCTCCCATCCATCACCCTGTGCATGCGCGTGCAGCTCCCATCCATCACCCTGTGCATGCGCGTGCAGCTCCCATCCATCACCCTGTGCATGCGCGTGCAGCTCCCATCCATCACTCTGTGCATGCGCGGCCAACTCCGACCCATCCCGCATATATAATATTCCCCCTGGACTCCGGCGTCTCTGACCCCTCTAGCCCATCCAAGCGTGAACCGCAGGGGTCGTGTCAGTCGGTGAGACGCAGGCGAAATGGTCGGGGTGTAGCGAGCGACAGATTTGGGGAGATGAAGTGGGTCAAAGAGCTCTTATCCGCCTTCAGATGTGTTTTTTTTGTCGCCGGTTAAAGAGCTCTCTGACTGCGAGCACTCGTGAAATACCTGCCGCTCTCTTGATGAAAAAGCCCCGTCTGATTCTCCTTGGACGAGGAGCGCTGATAATACTTAAGGATCTCGTTTACATGCCGGCTAATGAGCTGTAAAGCGGCTGTTGTCTGTGATATTATACGTATAGCGTGCTCGGGGAGAGCGCTCCGCACATTACCCTCTGCTGCGCGGCAGAGAGCGCCGAATAAAGTTAAGAACACTCCACTTGTGACTGATTGAAAAATGCTGCGGTGTGTGTGTGTGTGTGTGTGTGTGTGACGCGCGCGGCGGGCATGAGAACGTGTCGCATGCGCTGCAGCTCTGTGTCCTCTCCATTTATGCAGACGCAAGGCGGGATCTGCTTTTTGGCCAAAATAGCTGAATTTTAAACTTCTTTCCATTTTTTTTAAAAACTATTATTTATTTTTTTTATTTTGCGGCTCGAGTATTGTGGTATAAAATTTGTGTTGTGTATGTCTGCTCGACGCCAGATTCTACAAGCTTTTTGGGCCTGTTGGTTTACTTGGTTCTGCTCTGGACATGCTGTGGATTTTCTCCAGGTCCCACAAGGATGAGCTTCATGGGTCAAATCTGTGGCACTGCTTAGGTCTTCAGGCAATGCGTGTTTTGGTCCCTGAACACTGCATAGGTTTGCTGTGTGGTCAGTGGTGTATTTTGGCCTAGGGTGGCACTTTCCAGGGGGCGGCAGCCCGCACCGGGTGGCACCACCCCCAAAAAAATAAAAAATAATTTTTTACTTTTTTTTACTTTTGCAAAGTATTTTACCAGGAAGGATACATTGAGATTTCACAAATTTTCAAGTATGTCCTGGGTAGGCAAGGCCTAGGTTTTCACTTTCCAAGGGGCAGCAAAAAAAACCTCACCACTAAATGGGTTACTCACAGAGCACCGAAATGACGCCAACATTTTGGTGTTCTGTAGTTCCCTGCACTTCGGGGAATAAAATTTCCCCACCCTGCAGTGAATTCACCATTCACCGCAGGGTCCCCAAAGTGCATGGAGTCGGCCGCTGAATGCTGCCACCGCAAACCCGTGGCCTGCTGTTTTCAAAAGAACTACTGAACGAAAATGTCTGGAATTTACATATAAGATCCTATGATTGATAATAAAAAGTTCTGTTACAGAAAAAAGAAAAACTTTGCAAAAAAAAAATCTGAAATGACTAAAAGTTCGAAAAAAAAATCCAGCCTTTTTACTGCAGATTAAAATAATAAATGGTTTATTAGATATTGCATAAAAACGGGAGTATTTTTAACATTGAAACCTATGGGGTTCGCCTGAATAAACCTGCTGATTGAAACCACCGAACATTAGGGCATTTCTCTGCTGTTTGGTGTTCTCTGAATAGATTAACCATTACTTCTCTATGGGGATTTGCACTGCCTTCAAACAGCACCGTACTTGCTGGCAGTTCGCCAAACTTGTGTGTGAGCATATCACAGAGCAGTGGTGTACTTAGGGGAGTGGCGGGGGGTGGGCCGCCCCAGGTACCAGTGATTATTTGGGTGTCATTAGGGGGTACTAGGAGGTGCCACTGTTACTGTGTGTCAGCTTTTGAGCTGTGTTCTCCAACAATGAGCAGGGCGTTTGCATAAGAAATAAAATCGAATAGAATAAAAATCCCCCTCTCCTCCCTCCATAGCTCTTCCCCTGCCCGCAGCAGCTCTAGGAGAGGGGAGCGGGATGTGATTTGTGTGCAGAGAGAGAAGATGACCGTAAACGGCAGGTAAGGGGGGGTATCAGCAGAATATGAAGCCCTGTCTGCTTACTGCTGTTTTAAAGTGGACCTTTCCTTAACCAGCACTGCAGTGATCAGAAATTTGTCATTGAGCTGCCTGGCTCTTGGTGAGGTCCTGCATAGAGGGGGCCAGGCTGCATTCACTGCATCACCAGTGAATAGGCAGCCCAGGGTAAACAGGGACAGGGAAGAGGGAGTCTTTAAAAAACTGGAAAAGTAAAGAAAAAATACCATAGCAGCATCTTATACCTGCAAAATACACACCCATTCTCTGCTCAGCAACTCCAATCCACAAAACAAACCACCCAGCACATACACACAACTCCCATCACACAAAACCAGCCACCCACACACAACTCCCATCACACAAAACCAGCCACCCATACAACCCCATCACACAAAACCAACCAACCCACAACCCCATCCCACAACCCAGCCACCAACACACAACTCCTGTCACACAAAACAAGCCACCCCAACACACACACACACACAACTCCCATCAACAAAACATGTCACGTGTACTTTTGTTCATAGCATGAGGATTGATATGTTGTGAGTTTGCAAAATCACTTAAAAATAACAATTCTTAAAAAAAATCTACACTCGCCTCTTATTGCACAGCACAGAGGACACATGATCCACCATCGGCAGATTCATAATATATCATTAATATATGTATACATCATGTCCTGCCAGAATTCTATAACTAAAAATATTTTTGAAAACATTAAAGTGTTTTTTTTTTGGTTTTTTTTACATTTTAAAGTCTTGGGGGGGTGCCAAATATAGGAGCTGCCCCTGGTGCCAAATGTTCTAGGTACGCCCCTGGCAGTGATGTTGCCTCTACTCCACCCAGCCGGGTTGAGGGGGGGGGACCCGGATTCCATGCTAGATTGCAGGCGGTCCAGCAGTTCACAGCAGCAGTGGGTGTCCAGTCCGAAATAGAGTGAGAGTCCGTGTTAAAGAAAGGGCCGGAGGCTGCGTGCGTGCAGGTCACGCGGTCCGGCCAGTCAGGTGGTACTGAGTGCATTCTGTATATAGTCACTGTGTTACATGTTTACAGGTGTATTCTGTATATAGTCACTGTGTTACATGTTTACAGGCGCATTCTGTATATAGTCACTATGTTACATGTTTACAGGCGCATTCTGTATATAGTCACTGTGTTACATGTTTACAGGTGCATTCTGTATATAGTCACTATGTTACATGTTTTCAGGTGCATTCTGTATATAGACACTGTGTTACATGTTTACAGGTGTATTCTGTATATAGTCACTGTGTTACATGTTTACAGGTGTATTCTGTATATAGTCACTGTGTTACATGTTTACAGGCGCATTCTGTATATAGTCACTATGTTACATGTTTACAGGTGCATTCTATATATAGTCACTGTGTTACATGTTTACAGGTGCATTCTGTATATAGTCACTGTTACATGTTTTCAGGTGCATTCTGTATATAGACACTGTGTTACATGTTTACAAGCGCATTCTGTATATTGTCACTGTTACATGTTTACAAGCGCATTCTGTATATTGTCACTGTTACATGTTTACAGGTGCATTCTGTATATATTCACTGTGTTACATGTTTACAGGCGCATTCTGTATATAGTCACTGTGATACAGTGGATTCAGTTACAATGATAAGTGAGTGATATGATGCCGCCCTGGGATAAAAAACACAGAAAAAAACAACCAAAATCTGTGCGAAACAAAGATAAGGGAGGTGTGGCAGGTATCTCTGACAGCGCAGCAGTAGTGCAAAACACTAGAATGCGTTATACAATGTAGTAAGTTTATGAAGGTGTGTTTGCGGGCGGCTGCATACACTGCATCCCCGTATTCAATAGCCGGCATAAGCATTTGTTGTACAATTTGCTTTCTTACCGTGGGGCTCAGGCAGGATTTGTTTCTGTACAGGGCACCTAGTTTGGGGTAAAGTTTAGATGAGAGTTGGGCATGTGACATGCATATTTTTTTATATTTATATATATATATATATGTAACAATCAAAAGTAAACCAGCACTTACTTTACCATCGGTGTTGCTTTAATCCAATGCCTGGGTGCAGCAAATCCAATTTGCGTATAAACAGTCCAAAAAGGGATGCACATCAGGGCTTAAGTAAAAAATATATTTTTCTATTCGAGGTGTGCAGCAGTGTCCTCATTGGTGAGTGTATAGCTCATTTTACTTATTTATATGTTGTTTATTTGTCTTGTGCTTTTACCTTGATAAAGACCCGGTGCAGGGTCGACACGTTGGTCATTTTTAATGTAACCTTGAATAAAAAAAAATATTTTTTCCTTCAGCCCTGGTGTGCATCCCTTTTTGGACTGTTGTGAAATGCCACATATATATACTGTGTGTGTATATATATATATATGTCCCTGGTTATGTAAGGGTTAATTTTTCCTTGATTCTCCCCCTCTCTCGTTTTGTCTCACAGCTGTGGATGAAATCACGCGACTCGCTGCCATTCAGCTTTTTTTAGGACATGGTAGCGGTAGATTTAGTGCGGTAATTGCTCTATTCATTCAATAGTATTGAAATACCCGCGAGCCGCGTATAGCTGCAGGGGACGCTCTCTAAAGTACAATCTAATTAATGAATCCGCGCGCTGTGCAGCAGAATATTACGCCGTTCCAGCTACCTGAGTGGAGAGCAGCGCGGCCGCCCACCACGTCTCGCTGGCCGGTGCAGACCTGGGCCTTGACATAAGTAGGGGGGCTTAAATAAATGCCCGAAACACAGTGCCATTGCTCGGCGGCTGCAGAACGGGTCTGACGGATCCCTCCCAGTCCTGATGTGGCGTGTATTCACGTGTTAATGGAATCCTGCCGGTACCGATCCTGTAATTTATGACGCGTATGTGACTGTGACTTGTGTGCTGCTGCGGCACGTAATGAAGCGGCCCGTGATGTGTAAAGAACGTGTGACACTATATAGATAATGCAATTGTATCTGTATACCGTGCTCTCGTCGCAGTGGAGGAATGAACGCGTTATGTCTGTGCGTGCTGTGGCTACATCACGCAGCGGGCTCTGCACATTCCTCCGGTGCCCAGCCTGTCACCCCGTAATGCACTGCACACATCACATTGAACAGAAACGCAAGGTATGCGTGCCGGCGCCTGGGCGCGTCACCTTGGTAATACAGAGGTTGTATGGTATTGGGTGGTATAATGGGAATGCAGGGAGGGGGTACAGTCACAGTGGAAGCATACCAGAGGCAACGGATCACTTTAATGGGCAGAACTTAGCAATAATAAGGGATAACTGCAGGATCAGTGAGCATAGCGCAGTAATGAGGGTCACTGTCATAATGGCGGGCATAGCACAGTGATTGGAGGGCATTAGTGGCGACCATGACACATTGAGGGGTTATTGCAGTAATGGGCCCGCCATTACCATTGCACAGTGATTGGTGGGGGTTTTTGCAGTAATGGTGGGCATACCCCAATACCTGTGTTATGCCCACCACCACTACAGTAAAACCAATCACTGTGCCATGCCCGCCATTACTGTAATAATCCCATCACTCTGCTATACCCACCATTATTACAACATCCCATCATTGCGGACATATCACAGGCATTACAGGTCGTGGGATGTTGTAGTAATGATGGGTATAGCATTGTGATGGGGTTATTACAGTAATGACGGGCATGGCACAGCAAAGGGGATATTACAGTAATGGCGGGCATAGCACAGTGGTTTTATTGTAGTGGTGGCGGCATATCACAGGTATTGGGGTTTTTGTGATCTAATGGTGGGATTGTAGTAGTGGCAGGCACAGTACAGTGATGGGGTTAGTACAGTAATGGCAGGCAAGGCACAGTGTTGGGTGTTTTGTAGTAGTGGTGGGCATGGCACAGCGGGGGGTTATTGTAGCAGTGTGAGCATGGCACAGTGATGGTTTTGTTTAAGTAGTGGTGGGCATGGCCTAGTGGGGTTTTTGTAGTAGTGGTTGGCGTGACACTGGGTTATTGTAGTAGTGGCTGGCATAGCAGAGTGGTAGTGGATTTATTGTAGTAGAGGTGGGCGTAGTGGTGGGCATATCCGAGTAATGGGAGTTATTGCAATAGTAGTGGGCATAGCAGGGCAGTGGTGGAGTCCTTGCAGTAGTAGTGGTGGGCATAGCAGGGCAGTGGAGGAGTCCTTGCAGTAGTAGTAGTGGTGGGCATAGCACAGTGATGGGTTATTGTAGTAGTAGTAGTGGCTGGCATAGAAGGATGCTGGAGTTATTGTAGTAGTGGCTGGCATAGCAGGGTGCTGGAGTTATTGTAGTAGTGGCTGGCATAGTGGTGGTGGAGTTAGGCTAGGGTCAGACTAACGCATTTTTCGCGTTGTCCGTGAAAAAGTTCGTTCGAACGAATGGACGCATTTTTTCACGGAATACGCGATAGCGGTCATACGATGCGCATTTTCGTACGTTTTGTTTCACGGAGCTGGAAAAAGAGAGATATGATCAACCAAATCAATTGCAGAATGAATCAAATAAAAGGGAAGGGGTATAAAAAGGCATTTTGGGAATGGTGGCATTTTTCAAAGATGGATGCAGTCCAAGTGTTTCTTTTTGCTGCACTGGGATACCTGTACCTGAAGAAGAAAAGACAACGGCGAACATGGGTTCATCCAATCAACACTGCCAGACACACGCATGGCCACTTTGTGACACTGTACAGGCCACTGCAAGAGAGGTACCCCGTGAAGTTCTTCAACTACCTGCGGATGTCCATCCACACCTTTGATGAACTGTTGATGAAGGTGCGTGAGCCGCTGACCAAGAGGGACACCAACATGAGGGCTGCCATACCACCGGAGGAGATGCTGGTCATCACTTTGCGGTAAATACTATCAAACACCTGCATTCATGACATCGCTGCCAGGCAGACATGTGCTCGGTGTGCAGAGGCTCTATTGTTGGTCAGTAGTTATATGCTCACTAGCACATGCATGCCCACACACACGCATGCATCACCTTCCAGAACACGTACCGAAAGAGTAATGACACGGACAACAATGTGAAACAAAAGAAATATATTGTCTGAAATAATATGACAGAAGATAACAATAACATATTAGACACATATATTATTGCATGTACAATGAAGGTAATAAAATACAAATAGTAGAACAACATGAATAAACTCTGACAAACATAAACGAACAGACGATACACTTCACATGGTATGATACCGAAGAGCATCTGGGTCATGAGGACCGTGCATATGGATGCGGTGGTACTCTGGCTCCGGGGGTGGCCCAGCAACAGGAGACATGGGTGGGTGGGTAGGCAACGCCTGGCAGTGGTGGGAATAACCATGGGGGTATTGTGGCACGACACCGTGATATACAGGTGCCTGTTGTGGATGGGACAGTATCTCGTGTATCAGGTCCAGGCTTCGGCGGCGATAATCCACCTTCTGCACTGGGGTCATCATGTTCAGCAGGGAGAGACAGGAATTAAAAAAGGACATGTCCTCGGAATCAGCGACCATGCAGCGTGGATGTGTATGGTGCGCCTCCATGAAGGCGACCATGGCCTGCTCGACATCAGCTGCTGGTGGCTTCTTCCTCCTGGGAGCCGTACCGGTGCTGTCTGTGGGTGCTGTACCTGGCACCTGTTCGGGATCCACATCCTCCACCTGGGACTCCGCACCACCCTGCTCGACCTCCACATGGCAGCTGCCAGATCCTGCGGGCTGCAGGTCTTGCTCTTGTGAGCTAGAGGTGGATGGCCGGTCAATACTGCTCACGGTGTTGCGCGGCTCCTGACTCTTCCTCAGGAAGGACAGTTGGTCAGCATACAAATAGCTGCGCCTCTTCTTTGCACCAGCTCCAGAACGAGCAGCTTCAGCCTCCTTTTTCAGGACCCGGGTATGATTGTCCCTCACCGTGCACCATTTATTGATTGCTTCATGTGCTGCAAAACATGATGAGAGTGACATAAGGTTAGGTTCATATGATGTAATCATAACACAGCTTCTTTCATGTTCTAGGTATCTCGCTAGTGGATGCAGTTTGAAGGATCTGCATTACAACTTCCGCATTGGCAGATCGACAGCTGGTGAGATCGTTCGCAAGGTCTGCCAAACCATATGGGAAACCATGAAGGACCAATGTTTGCCAATACCCACAGACGAGGCATGGCTGGCAATTGCAGCAGGATTCTGGGAGAGAGCGAACTATCACAACTGCCTGGGAGTTGTGGACGGCAAACATGTCCGCATTGTGAAGCCACTGCACAGTGGCTCACTGTATCAAAATTATAAACATTATTTTTCAATTGGCCTACTGGCGGTGGCAGATGCCAACTATAATTTTGTGTATGTGGATGTCGGATCATACGACAAGGACTCTGACTCCACACTGTTCCGGAACTCAACACTGTGGAATGATATTGAGGGTGGGAACCTGAACATACCCAGACCCGCACCTTTGCCTGGCAGCGACGTGTCAGTCCCCTATGCCTTTGTGGGTGACGAGGCATTCGGCCTATCCACACATCTCCTGCGGCCATACTCGGGGACACACCTGACTGTGAAGAAGCGGGTGTTTAATTACAGGCTGTCACGGGCGAGACGGTATGTCGAGTGTAGCTTTGGCATACTGAGCAACAAGTGGTGGATTTTTCATCACCCACTTGATGTAAATGTGGATTTCTGTGTGGATATAGTAAAATGCTGCTGCATCCTACATAACTATGTTCGTGCAAGGGATGGTGTTAATTTCAATGATACCCTCACAGTTACGGGTCTGGATGAGTATGCTAACGATGACATAATACCTGTGAATAGACACAGCAACAGGTTTCGCGATGCTCTGTCTAATTATTTCACTAACCATGTAGGGCAGGTGCCCTGGCAGATGGACATCATTTGACATGTGACAACAATAATTCGTTATGCCATTTTGTTTGATGTTACATTCACGTTCTATGCAATCTATACTATAATTGAGTAAGGCTTGGCGTGTCCGTCGCCAAGCCTTACTCTGCGCATGCGCGCGCAACCAGCGGCGGTTGGTTGCGCGCGCATGCAACTGCCGCGGCACGAGCCGGCTGCCGGCTCGCCGCGGCGGTTACAAGATGCACACAGCAGCCGGGTAGAGGCTGCGCTCGCAGCCTCTACCCGGCTGCCGCGCGCATCCAACCCCCGAGCGGCGAAGGGAAAGGTCCCTCCGCCGCTCGGGGGTTGGATGCGCGCGGCAGCCGGGTAGAGGCTGCGTTCGCAGCCTCTACCCGGCTGCCGAGCGCATCCGAGCGGCGCCGGGAAGTGAAAGTTTCCCCACTTCCGCTCTTTGAAGGACCCAAGCCCCGGTCACGTGACCGCGGCTTGGGTCTTCAAAGAGCGGAAGTGGGGAAACTTTCACTTCCCCGGTGCCGCTCGGGAAGGTAAGTATGGCGCCGAGCTCATGGGGCGGCTGTCCGAATGCCAATAGAGCATTCGAACAGCCGCCCCATGTCTGGTCTGGGGTCTGAGCTGGGGCAATATCCATGAGCTGGGGGGCAATATCCATGAGCTGGGGGGCAATATCCAGGAGCTTGGGGGCAATATCCAGGAGCTGGGGGGCAATATCCATGAGCGCTGGGGGGCCAATATCCATGAGCTGGGGGGCAATATCCATGAGCTGGGTGGCATTATCCAGGAGCTGGGGGGCAATATCCATGAGCTGTGGGGCAGTATCCATGAGAGCTTGGGGGGCAATATCCATGAGCTGTGGGGCAATATCCATGAGAGCTTGGGGGGGCAATATCCATGAGCTGGGGGCAATATCCATGTGCTGGGGGGGCCAATATCCATGTGCTGGGGGGGCCAATATCCATGAGCGCTGGGGGGCCAATATCCATGAGCTGGGGGGCATTATCCATGAGCTGGGGGGCAATATCCAGGAGCTGGGGGGCAATATCCAGGAGCTGGGGGGCAATATCCAGGAGCTGTGGGGCAATATCCAGGAGCTGGGGGCAATATCCATGAGCTGGGGGGCAATATCCAGGAGCTGGGGCATATATCCACGTGCTGGGGCATATATCCACGTGCTGGGGCATATATCCACGTGCTGGGGCAGTATCCAGGAGCTGGGGGGCAATATCCAGGAGCTGGGGGGCAATATCCACGTGCTGGGGCATATATCCACGTGCTGGGGCATATATCCACGTGCTGGGGCAGTATCCAGGAGCTGGGGGGCAATATTCAGGAGCTGGGGGCAATATCCAGGAGCTGGGGGCAATATCCAGGAGCTGGGGGCAATATCCAGGAGCTGGGGGGCAATATCCAGGAGCTGGGGGGCAATATCCAGGAGCTGGGGGCAATATCCATGAGCTGGGGGGCAATATCCAGGAGCTGGGACAGTATCCACGTGCTGGGGCATGTATCCACGTGCTGGGGCATATATCCACGTGCTGGGGCATATATCCACGTGCTGGGGCAGTATCCAGGAGCTGGGGCAGTATCCAGGAGCTGGGGGGCAGTATCCAGGAGCTGGGGGGCAATATCCAGGAGCTGGGGGGCAATATCCAGGAGCTGGGGGGCAATATCCAGGAGCTGGGACATATATCCACGTGCTGGGGCAGTATCCACGAGCTGGGGCAGTATCCACGTGCTGGGGCAGTATCCACGTGCTGGGGCAATATCCACGTGCTGGGGCAGTATATCCACGTGCTGGGGCAGTATATCCACGTGCTGGGGCAGTATATCCACGTGCTGGGGCAGTATATCCACGTGCTGGGGCAGTATATCCACGTGCTGGGGCAGTATATCCACGTGCTGGGGCAGTATCCACGAGCTGGGGCAGTATCCACGAGCTGGGGCATATATCCATGAGCTGGGGCAGTATATCCACAATAGACTGCCCTCTGGGCAGGCTTTCCACCTTGTTATGAATAAAATTATCATTTACTCACTCTGAAGCTTCTGCTCTTTATCAGACCACGTCTCGTACTCTGGGTACACCACCCTGGACACTGTAACCCATGCACTGGCCTTCTTCTGTCGGTCTTTGTAAGTGTCGCAGGCCGTGTCCCACAGCTCGGGATGCTCTGCCACTGCATTGATCAGCCTCTCCACGTCGATGTCAGTCCCAGGCATTGTCTACCGCAACTTGCAGCTACCCGCAGACAAGACAGGAAGTGTTTGGTCTGTGCACGTTATGTTGGCCGGACGTGTGCAGCGTCTGACGTCTCCCAAACACGCTGCTATGCGGACGCAGCGCACTCTGTACGTCAGTACTAGCGGTTTGACGTTCTCGAAAAAATGTGTTTGTTTGCCACTTGCGTTGCGCGGCCTCACTTTCGTGCGGCCGTTCTTCATATGCTGCCCGGCATTGGACGTCATTTGCTGCTAGCGCGGCCGTGATTTAGTGCGGTTAAACGCACGTTATAACTGCTTTCGTCTGACCTTAGCCTTATTGTAGTAGTGGCTGGCATAGCAGGGTGCTGGAGCTATTGTAGTAGTGGCTGGCATAGTGGTAGTGGAGTTATTGTAGTAGTGGCTGGCATAGCAGGGTGCTGGAGCTATTGTAGTAGTGGCTGGCATAGTGGTAGTGGAGTTATTGTAGTAGTGGCTGGCATAGCAGGGTGCTGAAGCTATTGTAGTAGTGGCTGGCATAGTGGTAGTGGAGTTATTGTAGTAGTGGCTGGCATAGCAGGGTGCTGGAGCTATTGTAGTAGTGGCTGGCATAGTGGTAGTGGAGTTATTGTAGTAGTGGCTGGCATAGCAGGGTGCTGGAGCTATTGTTATATAGGCTGAAAAAAGACATGCGTCCATCGGGTTCAGCCTCTCCCACATAACCTACTGTTCTTGATCCAAAAGAAGGCAAAAAACCCAGTCTGAAATGCTTGCCAATATGCAACATACTGGGAAAAAATTCCTTCTTGACCCCAGAATGGCGTCAGATTTCTCCTTGGATCAAGAAGCTTTTACCCACATATTAAATATTATAACCCTTAATATTCTGTGTCTGCAGGAAGTCATCCAGTCGTTTTTTAAAAGTCTGTACAGACTCTGACCCAACCACCTCAACAGGCAGAGAATTCCACACCGTAAAATAACCCTTCCTATGCTTTAAGCTAAAAAAAATTCTTCCAGTCTAAATGGATGACCCCTTGTCCTATGTATAGACCTGTTAATGAATAGGTTATCAGACAATGGTTTATAATGGCCCCGTATATACAGTATTTATATAAGGTTATCAGATCCCCTCTAAGGCGCCGTTTCTCTAAACTAAACAGGTTTAAGGTTGTTAGTCTTTCCTCATAACTTAACCCTTCCATTCCCCTTATTAATTTAGTTGCCCGTCTTTGCACTTTTTCTAGCGATATAATATCTTTTTTTAAGACAGGTGCCCAAAATTGCACGGCATATTCAAGGTGCGGCCTGACCATTGATTTATACAGAGGCAAAATTATGTTTTCATCCCGTGAGTGAACTCCCCTTTTAATGCATGCCAATACCTTGCTGGCCTTGGCGGCTGCTGTTTGACATTGCACATTGTTACTTAGTTTGAAGTCTATGATTATTCCCAAATCCTTCTCCTGCTTGGATTTCCCTAACTCCGTACCATTTAGGGTATAAATTACTTGTGTGTTCTTCACTCCAAAGTGCATAACTTTACATTTATCTAGATTAAATCTCATCTGCCATTTAAGTGCCCAGTCCCCCAATCTATCTAACTCCGTCTGCAGCGAAGTAACATCCTGCTCTCATTGTATTACTTTTCCTAGTTTTCTGTCATCTACAAACGCTGATACATGACTTTCAATGCCTATCTCAAGGTCATCTATACTATAATTGAGTAAGGCTTGGCGTGTCCGTCGCCAAGAGTTACTCTGCGCATGCGCGCGCAACCAGCGGCGGTTGGTTGCGCGCGCATGCAACCGCCACGGCACGAGCCGGCTGCCGGCTCGCCGCGGCGGTTGCAAGATGCACACAGCAGCCGGGTAGAGGCTGCGCTCGCATCCAACCCCCGAGCGGCGAAGGGAAAGGTCCCTCCGCCGCTCGGGGTTGGATGCGCGCGGCAGCCGGGTAGAGGCTGCGCTCGCAGCCTCTACCCGGCTGTCGAGCGCATCCAACCTCCGAGCGGCGCCGGGGAAGTGAAAGTTTCCCCACTTCCGCACTTTGAAGGACCCAAGCCCCGGTCACGTGACCGCGGCTTGGGTCCTTCAACGAGCGGAAGCGGGAAACTTTCACTTCCCCGGCGCCGCTCGGAAAGGTAAGTATGGGGCGGCTGTCCGAATGCCAATAGAGCATTCGAACAGCCGCCCCATGTCTGAGCTGGGGGCCAATATCCATGAGCGCTGGGGCCATATCCATGAGCTGGGGGCCAATATCCATGAGCTGGGGGCAGTATCCATGAGCTGGGGGGGCAATATCCATGAGCTGGGGGCCAATATCCATGAGCTGGGGGGGCAATATCCATGAGCTGGGGGCCAATATCCATGAGCTGGGGGCAGTATCCATGAGCTGGGGGCAGTATCCATGAGCTGGGGGCAGTATCCATGAGCTGGGGGACAGTATCCATGAGCTGGGGGCCAATATCCATGAGCTGGGGGGCAGTATCCATGAGCTGGGGGCAGTATCCAGGAGCTGGGGGCAGTATCCAGGAGCTGGGGGGCAGTATCCACGAGCTGGGGGGCAGTATCCACGAGCTGGGGGCAGTATCCACGAGCTGGGGGGCAGTATCCACGAGCAGGCGGGCAGTATCCAGGAGCTGGGGGGCAGTATCCATGAGCTGGGGGGCAGTATCCAGGAGCTGGGGGGCAGTATCCAGGAGCTGGGGCAGTATATCCACGAGCTGGGGCAGTATCCACGAGCTGGGGCAGTATATCCACAATAGACTGCCCTCTGGGCAGGCTTTCCACCTTGTTTATAAATAAATTGAATAGTATTGGTCCTATAACAGACCCCTGAGGGACACCGCTTACCACTGGTGTCCATCTTGAAAATGTACCATTTATGACCACTCTCTGTACTCTATCTTTTAGCCAGTTTTCTATCCAAGAACAAGTATTTTCATCTAGACCAATTTTTCTCAATTTAAATAGTAACCTTTTGTGTGGAAACTGTGTTGAAAGCTTTGGCAAAATCTAAGTATATCACATCCACTGCGACCCCCTGATCTATACTTCTACTTACTTCCTCATAGAACATAATTAGGTTAGTCTGACATGATCTGTGTTTCATGAAACCATGCTGATTTTTGACAATTACATTATACCTCCCAATAAATTCATGAATATTATCCCTTAGTAACCCCTCAAATACTTTCCCAGTCACAGATGTTAAGCTCACAGGTCTATAATTCCCAGGCACAAATTTTAAACCTTTCTTAAATCTAGGGACCACGTCAGCTTTTCTCCAATCCTCTGGTACTATTCCTGAAAGAAAAGAATCTTGAAAGATTAAGAACAGAGGTTTACATATTTCAACACATAGCTCTCTCAGTACTCGCGGGTGAATTCCATCTGGCCCTGAGGCTTTATTCACATTCACGTTGTTTAATTTTTGCAAAACCTTGTCCTGAGTCAGCCAGTCACTTTGTATTAGTAAGTAGTAGTGGCTGGCATAGTGGTAGTGGAGTTATTGTAGTGGCTGGCATAGCAGGGTGTTGGAACTATTGTAGTAGTGGCTGGCATAGTGGTAGTGGAGTTATTGTAGTAGTGGCTGGCATAGCAGGGTGCTGGAGCTATTGTAGTAGTGGCTGGCATAGTGGTGGAGTTATTGTAGTAGTAGTAGTGGCTGGCATAGCAGGGTGCTGGAGCTATTGTAGTAGTGGCTGGCATAGTGGTATTGGAGTTATTGTAGTGGCTGGCATAGCAGGGTGCTGGAGCTATTGTAGTAGTGGCTGGCATAGTGGTAGTGGAGTTATTGTAGTAGTGGCTGGCATAGTGGTAGTGGAGTTATTGTAGTAGTGGCTGGCATAGCAGGGTGCTGGAGCTATTGTAGTAGTGGCTGGCATAGCAGGGTGCTGGAGCTATTGTAGTAGTGGCTGGCATAGTGGTGGAGTTATTGTAGTAGTGGCTGGCATAGTGGTAGTGGTGGAGTTATTGTAGTAGTGGTGGGCATAGGGTGCTGGAGGTATTGTAATTGTTGGCTGGCATAGCAGAGTGCTGAGTCATTGTAGTAGTGGCTGGCATAGTGGTAGTGGGTCATTGTAGTAGTGGCTGGCATAGTGGTGGTGGAGTTATTGTAGTAGTGGTGGGCATACCCGAGTAATGGGAGTCCTTGCAGTAGTAGTGGGCATAGCAGAGCGGTGCGAGTCTTTGGATCGCTTATCACTGAAGTGACTCTTGGTGGAGCACCGTGGGCGCATGCCATTTCGCTCTGACCCCAGGGCATGGGGCGTGCACATCCATTCAGCGAATCCTGTTAACGTCTGGCATCCTGTTTGGCCGCTGTCTGGTTTTCAGCTAATTATTTTCCAGGATTAAAGCTCCGCATGTGGGTTTAAACCTATTGATCACGGAATTCATTAGCCGCTCGCTAAATCGGGCAGAGCGCAGCGCCGCGTGGGGTTAGTCATCTGGGAGGAAAGGAGAAAATCTGCAGAACATTCAGCGTCTCTCGTCACGGTCCCCGAGCCGCGCTTTACCAGGACCGCGTCAAATTCCCTCCAACAGAAGAGACTGTATTTTACCTGAAAAAAATGCAAAAGGAGGATTGGTGAACCTCATCGCTCGCGTTACAGGAAAAAGAATGAGCGGAAAGAAACACGTGGAGAGGATTCAGTTTTTTCCCCTAAATCCGTTCACGGTAAAACGATCGTTCAGCGAGGAGGGAGCGAGTGGCTGGTAACGAGCTGTATTCCAGCCATGGTGGAAACTTAGCACCTTCATAGACTTTGGGTCCTATTCCATGGTTGTCCTTAAAAGTCAGACGCTAATGGAAAGACCGTACTCTAGACGTTAACCATTATTTCTTGCCTTTAGCGTCTTGGTTGAAATACGGACGTTAAAGTCGGCCGGAGACGTTAATATCTCTTAGGGAGAAGTTACAAAGTGTGTGGAGCATTGAGACGGCTAGGAGCGAGTTTGATGGGGAAGGTTTGGGTTCAGGAACAGGTACGGGTGGTGACAGTGTAGGGGTGCAGGGACACATTTAACGTTGTATGTACAGGACTGGGGTAGGAACAGAAACCTGTCCCTCTTTCTCCATTTCACCTGAGTGCAGGGGCAGGACTTGGTGGAGAAAACGGTGACCACTGAGTAACGGCAACAGATGACAGGCAGGACCTTGTGGGTTTGGCCTGTTAGAATAATGGGTGGACCTCCATTGGTGGCAAGAAACTCTTTGCAAGTAACGTATAAGAAAAAATTGTGAGCCGTGGTCACACGTATGACCAAACACACCAGGAAAGGCCAGGATTAACAGGAGGGGAAATCACAGCGACCACCCACCACTGCCGCTGGACTGGATTCATTGCCATACATGTATTGGCAAGAACTAGGAGCGAAGCACAATGATCTGGCTCCCAGAGGAGGATTGGTGGTTCCGTACAGTCAATGCGTTTTACCGGTGACAACAAGCTTCCTCGGGAGCAAGGCGAGACAAAGGTGCCAGGGCTCTTGGCTTCCAATGGTACAACGGTGGAAATCGGGGAAAAAAAACAACACCGATTGATACACGACCCTCTGACGTTTCAACCATCGCCACTGCAAAATAGCAATACGGCTGGCACCGTTCTCCGACCAGACCTCTGGTCTTTCCAACTCCCATCACTGAGACACTCTCCGGATCGACTGCGAGAGGGCTGATCCTCGCTCGACATAAAACGCAAATAATTGATCTGCATTGCAAACCCATGGCAGGATTGTAACGGGGTCAAAACGCTAGAGGGGTCTCTTCAAATATCGGGCCTCGTGTGAAAGATTGTCTTGAAGAACCAAAATCCACAGATTCCTGAAAAATTACAATAAAAGTGATGAGACCCAAGCGGCAAGGCGTGGGCAGCTGAGGAATGAAGGAGAACTGCTCGTTGATTGATGCGTGCATCTTTGCGGCCCGCGCCGATTACCGGCACTCTCTGCATCCTGATCTCTCGCGCACGTTATCTCTGCTCCGCGGTGCCATCCTCTAATCAGGCTTTGGAACACCGGTTTGATTTGCGGCTATCGCTGCATATTGGCTGCGACAAGTCTCCTCTTGGAGTTCCACCTAGAAAACGTGACCGGGATGGCAGCGGTTTAATGAAACCCGCCCGCCAGATGCTGGACACTGCCGCAGAGTTTACATCCGGACTGCACCGATGCAGCAGAAGGTGCCACCCTTGGCTTTTTTTATTGCCAGGAACCGTCTGTTTTACATATGGGGGTTTGTTTAACCCTTCTGGAGTCATCTCTTGGCCGAGAATAATGGGAATTACGACAGCTTAAATGTAGGTGCCTCATTAACCCTTTTTATCCCAAACACAGTCTTGCCTTAGCTGAGCGAACTCCACCACCTGGATTCATGCGTTGTATTTGGGACCATTTTAAACGTCAACTGGTGCCACCTAAACACCATTCAATGGTCTTCTAGAAACCACCATTTTTGATGGTGAGTCGTTTAACGAACGCATCCTTCAACTGGTGTTTATGGCATCAGGAGATGTGTTGGCATAATCAGGCAGAGCGGTGTCTGTGATTATTCCTGGGCGAGATGTCAATTAGGATCCTCCATAGATCGGATCTAGGAACACAAACCCTATCGATTATTTGTCTCTTGTGATCAGCGTCGTCTTCCCCCGGAGACACAAAGATGCGTAACCGCCGAGATGGATTCTGTGTCTCGCTCCTCTCCGAGGGGCTTATGTACATGTAAGAATTGGGATGTTGCACGGCGGCACGTTCAGCCCGCGAGAGACGGGCGGCTATGCGGGAAGAATTCATTACGAGGAGCTGGCGGTTCTGCTCTGGAATTCTAAGCAGCTCACGCTCCGATCCCGGACCGGCGGAGATTTCACCACGTGCGTTCGCGGCCAATGCGCAGTATCCGCTTCCGCAAGCTTCTTATTGCCTATTGCAGTGCAGAGGTATCGATGTGTTGGAATGGAGATGGATAAAGAGGCAGATGATGGAGAAGTCATATGTAACAGAACTGGTCACCGTAGGTCTAAATTACACCCAATGTCATAGTGAAAACTATGGGGCCTTGCCACCTAAGCTGTGCTACCTGTATGTGTGTGGCAAATAAATCCGTATTGGTGTACTGTGACTTGATAGTGTTGCAAGTGGAGCAACCACGATGGAATCCAATGGAATGGCGCCACTGTTTGCTCAAGTTGCAGGTCTTTCCACCTTTTTTATACAGAGACCTGTCTGGAGCAGAGAGCTGGTACACAGGTAACCCACCATGTGGGCTTGTCCATTTAACCATAAATTGTTATCCAAAAAAGTCAAAATGAGAACATTTCCAGCGCTTTTATTCCATTATAGAATGCATGTGTCCCACTTCTAACACCAGTGACCAGAGCTGCACATTGTGACCAGCCGCAGCTTCATAGGGCAGATGGCAAAGGGTTAATGGCATTCACCCAAGGGCTGGATATAGAATATTTGATACATCTGAGGGTTGCGATTTAGGGGTTATTATTGCAGAGGATCTAAGGGTAAGTAGACAATGTAATAGAGCAGCAGGACATGCTAGCAGAATGCTTGGTTGTGTAGGGATATTTCAGTGGTGGTGGGCATAGCACGGTGATGGGATATTTCAGTGATGGTGGGCATTGCAAGGTGATGGGATATTTCAGTGGTGGGCATTGCAAGGTGATGGGATATTTCAGTGATGTGGGCATTGCAAGGTGATGGGATATTTCAGTGATGGTGGGCAATGCAAGGTGATGGGATATTTCAGTGATGTGGGCATTACAAGGTGATGGGATATTTCAGTGATGTGGGCATTGCAAGGTGATGGGATATTTCAGTGATGGTGGGCATTGCAAGGTGATGGGATATTTCAGTGATAGAAACATAGAAAAATGTCGGCAGATAAGAACCTTTCGGCCCATCTAGTCTGCCCAATTACATGGATACTTTACCTGGATTTATCTTTTGTTTAGGATAGTCTTATGCCTATCCCATGCCTGCTTAAATTCAATTACTGTTTTGGCCTCTACCACTTCAACTGGAAGGCTGTTCCATTGCAAGGTGATGGGATATTTCAGTGATGGTGGGCATAGCACGGTGATGGGATATTTCAGTGGTGGTGGGCATTGCAAGGTGATGGGATATTTCAGTGATGTGGGCATTGCAAGGTGATGGGATATTTCAGTGATGTGGGCATTGCAAGGTGATAGGATATTTCAGTGATGTGGGCATTGCACGGTGATGGGATATTTCAGTGGTGGTGGGCATTGCAAGGTGATGGGATATTTCAGTGGTGGTGGGCATTGCAAGGTAATGGGATATTTCAGTGGTGGTGGGCATTGCAAGGTGATGGGATATTTCAGTGGTGGTGGGCATTGCAAGGTGATGGGATATTTCAGTGGTGGTGGGCATTGCAAGGTGATGGGATATTTCAGTGGTGGTGGGCATTGCAAGGTGATGGGATATTTCAGTGGTGGTGGGCATAGCACGGTGATGGGATATTTCTGTGGTGGGCATTGCAAGGTGATGGGATATTTCAGTGGTGGTGGGCATAGCACGACGATGGGATATTTCAGTGGTGGTGGGCATAGCACGGTGATGGGATATTTCTGTGGTGGGCATTGCAAGGTGATGGGATATTTCAGTGGTGGTGGGCATAGCACGACGATGGGATATTTCAGTGACGGTGGGCATCGCAAGGTGATGGGATATTTCAGTGGTGGTGGGCATTGCAAGGTGATGGGATATTTCAGTGGTGGTGGGCATTGCAAGGGGATGGGATATTTCCGTGATGGTGGGCATTGCAAGGTGATGGGATATTTCAGTGGTGGTGGGCATTGCAAGGTGATGGGATATTTCAGTGGTGGTGGGCATTGCAAGGTGATGGGATATTTCAGTGGTGGTGGGCATTGCAAGGTGATGGGATATTTCAGTGGTGGTGGGCATTGCAAGGTGATGGGATATTTTAGTGGTGGTGGGCATTACAAGGTGATGGGTTGTAGTGACGGGCATACACAGTGATTGGTTGTTGCAGTAGGGGCAGGCAAGTTGCCCTAATAATGCAGGGGTGTTTATTTAACCCCTGTAATTCCCGGGGTTTCTAGCATTCTAGTGCATTGTCAGATGTTGCTGCCTCTGGGAATATGTTTTAGGAGGAGGTTTTCATGTTCAGGTCTGGTTAGGTTTGACAGACGCCCAATCAATGACTCCAGTGTTTGAGTCTGCGCCAAGTCTTTAATCCCTGGCGATCGCCCTTCTCCTCGCTTATTCAGCGGCTGCACTTTACAATCCAGAATACAAGTTATGGCCTCGTCCCAAGCGTCGAGGGGGGGGGGGGGGAGGCTGAGGAGACGGCACTCCCCTGGGCATGCTGAGATGCTCTGCGTTGATGTAGAGCGCGGCGTTCTGCAGAATCCCGCGCGCAAGCGACTGATTATTATTTAGAGATTTAATAAGATAAAGGCCAATTTACAGAGATTACACATAAAATGATATAAAGTGCAGAACGCCTGCCTCCTCACAAAGTGCGGGATGCATTAAAGATCCCTTTTACATTGGTACGTGTTTATACCCGACACCGGAGCTGCACCCTGAAGTAACAGCATTGTGTGTCTAGAAACGAGTGTGGACAAAGTGCCCCATTATCTACCCCCAACCACGGTCACCTAAAAGTATATTACTGTGAGTTTCTATTGCTGTGGAGCTCTGTGATAACGCTCATACACACCGCACATTACTGTGAGTTTTAGTGCTGTGCAGCTCTGTGTTACGCTCATACACACCGACCACACATTACTGTGAGTTTTATTGCTGTGGAGTTGTGCTACAGCAATGTGCGGTGTGTATGAACGCATCACTGAGCTCCACAGCAATAAAACTCACACCAATGTGCGGTGTGTATGAGTGTGAGTTTTTTTTTTTTTTATTGCTGTGGAGCTCTGTGATACACTCATACACACCGCACATTAGTGGGAGTTTTATTGCTGTGGAGCTCTGTGATATGCTCATACACACTGCACATTACTGTGAGTTTTATTGCTTCAGAGTTCTTTGATACGCACATTACTGTGTTTTATTGCTGTGGAGCTCTGTGATACGCTCATACACACTGCACATTACTGTGAGTTTTATTGCTCTGGAGCTCTGGTACGCTCATACAGAGCACATTACTGTGAGTTTTATTGCTCTGGAGCGCTGTGTTACGCTCATACACACCGCACATTACTGTGAGTTTTATTGCTCTGGAGCTCTGTGATACGCTCATGCACACCGCACATTACTGTGAGTTTTATTGCTCTGGAGCTCTGTGATACGCTCATGCACACCGCACATTACTGTGAGTTTTATTTAGGGTTGCACCGATACCGATACTAGTATCGATATCGGTGCCGATACCGGGTACTGCAGGAGTACTTGGTACTCCTGCAGTACCCCCGATATTTTTTTCCGATACCGGAAGCCGGCATTGAGCCGGCTTGCCGGTATCCGAGGGGCTACGGCGGCTGTCCGAATGCTCTATCGGCATTCGGACAGGCCCTGCAGCTGGTCACCTAACTTTGTTTAATACTTACCTTCCTTCAGCGCCGCCGGTAAAGTCTTCGCGCGCGCGCGCTCCTTGGAAGGACCCCAGCCGCGACCACGTGGGACCACGTGACCGCGGCTGGGGTCCTTCCAACGAGCGCGCGCGCGGAAACTTTCCCGGCGTCGCTGAAGGAAGGTAAGTATTAAACAAAGTGAGCAGCTGCAGGGCCTGTCCGAATGCAGATAGAGCATTCGGACAGGCCCTGCAGCTGCTCTCCGGTCATACTTACCTTCCTTCAGCGACGCCGGGAAAGTTTCCGCGCGCGCGCTCGTTGGAAGGACCCCAGCCGCGGTCACATGGTCCCACGTGGTCGCGGCTGGGGTCCTTCCAAGGAGCGTGCGCGCGCGAAGACTTTACCGGCGGCGCTGAAGGAAGGTAAGTATGAGCGGAGAGTGGGGGGGATCCATGAGCAAGGGGGGCATATCCATGAGCTGGGGGGGCATATCCATGAGCAAGGGGGCATATCCATGAGCAAGGGGGGCATATCCATGAGCTGGGGGGCATATCCATGAGCAAGGGGGCATATCCATGAGCAAGGGGGGCATATCCATGAGCTGGGGGGCATATCCATGAGCAGGGGGGGCATATCCATGAGCAAGGGGGGCATATCCATGAGCAAGGGGGGCATATCCATGAGCAGGGGGCATATCCATGAGCAGGGGGGGCATATCCATGAGCAGGGGGCATATCCATGAGCAAGGGGGGCATATCCATGAGCAAGGGGGGCATATCCATGAGCAAGGGGGGCATATCCATGAGCAAGGGGGGCATATCCATGAGCAGGGGGGGCATATCCATGAGCAGGGGGGGCATATCCATGAGCAGGGGGGGCATATCCATGAGCAGGGGGGGCATATCCATGAGCAAGGGGGGCAATTATCCATGAGCTGGGGGGGCAATTATCCATGAGCTGGGGGGCAATTATCCATGAGCTGGGGTCAGGATATCCATGAGCTGGGGCAAATCCATGAGACCTGGGGGCTTTATAGGAGGTCTGTTCTTATTGGAAAGCGTCACATGACATAAATTAAAAGTATCGGTAATTGGTATCGGTGAGTACTTGAACAAAAGTATCGGTACTCATACTCGGTCTTAAAAAAGTGGTATCGGTGCATCCCTACCTTATTGCTGTGCATCTCTGTGATACGCTCATGCACACTGCACATTACTGTGTTTTATTGCTTTGCAGCTCTGTGATACGCTCATACACACTGCACATTACTGTGAGTTTTATTGCTCTGGAGCTCTGTGATACGCTCATACAGAGCACATAATGCTGTTTTTTTCCTCCTTTTTTTTTATACATTTTGCATGCTGATTTGCGTCTCGTTATACCTTGCTGAGCACTGTGATCTGTCATCCTGCAATCCTCCCGCCCTGCGGACCCCCTTTATCGCTCCGCTCCTTTTGTAGTCTGATTTGCTGCGCACCTCTGCACACATTGTGCTCTGCCAGTGACTGGGAACACAGAACATCTGCCTGGTAATGAGCCGAGGTGGTGAGCCGGGGTACGATGCCACAGATGGAGCCCTTTCCCAGAGACCGTGACTGTCACCAATGACGAGAGATGAACATCTGTTTGTGAATTACCTGAAACATTAGATTGACTTCCAAGGACATCATGAAGCGCCCCGGGGCCCACGGTGAAGCCACGCGGTGCCTCCTGTAACCCCTGCTCCCTGCGGAGACACTCTCGTTGCGCGGTGGCTATTAATAATGTGAAATGAAAAGTTTAATTAATCCCCTCCCCCTCCCCATGCGGCAGGGGCTCTCCGGTATTAAGGTGACTTTTATATGCAGCCATAAACCCCCCCCCCCCCTCTCCATGCTATGGCTCCAAATTCAGTATGCAAATCTGACAAGAAAACCAGGACTGGCTGCATCCCCCCAGACTGCTCTTCTGCTTGGAACTAGAGAAGAGAAACAGGACTGGTAGCGTCCTACAGCCCGTGCTTCAATGTCGAAACTGGCAAGAAAACCAGGACTGGTGGTGGCGCACTCAAAGCAATCTGAAACCTGCAAGTTCATTAAACCAGGCTCCGCAGTCCTGACCAGCCCTCAATCCAATATGGAAGCCGATGATAATACCAGGACTGGCAACTTGCTTCTGCCCCTAATTTTAAGTAGAGTCCACAAATGAAGCCAAGTTTGGCTCTGGTCACCAGCCCATGGGTTGATATCTACACGGGTCTGGATCTAAAACCAGACCTAGAGGCGTCTGGATTAATATGGAACCTGGAAATAAAACCAGGCCTGGGAGCTTCTGCTACTAAATGGGAATAAAACCAGGCCCGGAAGTAGGGCTGTGCAATTAATTGCAATCGCAATCGAATCGCGATTTCCGACCCTGCAATTTCTAAATCGCATAAGGCTGCAATTTTCGGTTCCCTGTTAACTTCCGGCGACATGGTGCTTTGGGTGCTCGCAGGGGGAACCATGTGACGAGCCGCGTTCTCGCGGCTCGTCACATGGTTCCCCCAGGCGAGCGCCCAAGCTCCATGCCGCCGGAAGTTAACAGGGAGCCGAACACATGGCGCACAGAGGTGAGCTGGGGCAGTATCCATGTGCTGGGGCAGTATCCATGAGCTGGGGCAGTATCCATGAGCTGGGGCAGCGTATCCATGAGCTGGGGCAGCATATCCATGAGCTGGGGCAGCATATCCATGAGCTGGGGCAGCATATCCATGAGCTGGGGCAGGATATCCATGAGCTGGGGCAGGGTATCCATGAGCTGGGGCAGGGTATCCATGAGCTGGGGCAGTATATCCATGAGCTGGGGCAGGATATCCATGAGCTGGGGCAGTGTATCCATGAGCTGGGGCAGTATCCATGAGCTGGGGCAGTATATCCATGAGCTGGGGCAGTGTATCCATGAGCTGGGGCAGTGTATCCATGAGCTGGGGCAGTGTATCCATGAGCTGGGGCAGTATATCCATGAGCTGGGGCAGTATATCCATGAGCTGGGGCAGTATATCCATGAGCTGGGGCAGTATATCCATGAGCTGGGGCAGGATATCCATGAGCTGGGGCAGGGTATCCATGAGCTGGGGCAGGGTATCCATGTGCTGGGGCAGTATATCCATGAGCTGGGGCAGTATATCCATGAGCTGGGGCAGTATATCCATGTGCTGGGGCAGTATATCCATGTGCTGGGGCAGTATATCCATGTGCTGGGGCAGTAATTCCATGTGCTGGGGCAGTAATTCCATGTGCTGGGGCAGTATTTCCATGTGCTGGGGCAGTATTTCCATGAGCTGGGGCAGTATATCCATGAGCTGGGGCAGTATTTCCATGTGCTGGGCAGTATTTCCATGAGCTGGGGCAGTATATCCATGAGCTGGGGCAGTATCCATGTGCTGGGGCAGTATATCCATGTGCTGGGGCAGTATATCCATGTGCTGGGGCAGTAATTCCATGTGCTGGGGCAGTATTTCCATGTGCTGGGGCAGTATATCCATGTGCTGGGGCAGTATATCCATGTGCTGGGGCAGTATATCCATGTGCTGGGGCAGTAATCCATGTGCTGGGCAGTATTTCCATGTGTTGGGGCAGTATATCCATGTGCTGGGGCAGTATATCCATGTGCTGGGGCAGTATATCCATGTGCTGGGGCAGTATATCCATGTGCTGGGGCAGTAATTCCATGTGCTGGGGCAGTATTTCCATGTGTTGGGGCAGTATATCCATGAGCTGGGGCAGTATTTCCATGTGCTGGGGCAGTATATCCATGTGCTGGGGCAGTATATCCATGTGCTGGGGCAGTATATCCATGTGCTGAATACTGAATTCATTTAGAATGTATGTAGCATGTTTGAAAAAGCAAAAACAATTGGCTAAATCGCAAATAAAATCGCAATCGCAATATTCATTCAAAAAATCGCAATATGATTATTTTGTCAATATTGCACAGCCCTACCCGGAAGCTTCTGCTATTATATGGGAATAAAACCAGGCCCGGAAGCTTCTGCTACTATATGGGAATAAAACCAGGCCCGGAAGCTTCTGCTACTATATGGGAATAAAACCAGGCCCGGAAGCTTCTGCTACTAAATGGGAATAAAACCAGGCCCGGAAGCTTCTGCTACTAAATGGGAATAAAACCAGGCCCGGAAGCTTCTGCTACTAAATGGGAATAAAACCAGGCCTGGAGACGTCTCGGTCAATATGGAACCTGAAAATCAAACCAGGCCTGGGAGATACTCATACATTATGGAACCTGGAAATAAAACCAGACCTGGAAGCTTCTGATACAATATGGGAATAAAACTAGGCCTGGAGAAGTCTGGTGTCAATATGGGACCTGGAAAAAAATCCAGGCCTGGGAGGTACTCATACATTATGGAACCTGGAAATAAAACCAGGCCTGGGAGCTTCTGATACATTATGGAACCTTGAAATGAAACCAGGCCTTAGAACAACTCATACATTATGGAACCTGAAAATAAAACCAGGACTTGGAACTTCGGATACAATATGGAACCTGGAGATGAAACCAGCTAGGCCTTGGAGCTTCGGATACAATATGGGAATAAAACTAGGCCTGGAGACGTCTGCGTCAATATGGAACCTGGCAATAAAACCAGGCATGGGAGCTTCATATACAATATGGAACCTGGAGATAAAACCAGGCCTGGGAGCTTCTGATACAATATGGGAATAAAACTAGGCCTGGAGAAGTCTGGGTCAATATGGGACCTGGAAAAAAATCCAGGCCTGGGAGATACTCATATTATGGAACCTGGAAATAAAACCAGGCCTGGGAGCTTCTGATACATTATGGAACCTGGAAATAAAACCAGGCCTTGGAACTTCTCATACATTATGGAACCTGAAAATAAAACCAGGACTTGGAACTTCGGATACAATATGGAACCTGTAGATGAAACCAGCTAGGCCTTGGAGCTTCGGATACAATATGGGAATAAAACTAGGCCTGGAGACGTCTGCGTCAATATGGAACCTGGCAATAAAACCAGGCATGGGAGCTTCTGATACATTATGGAACCTGGAAATAAAACCAGGCCTTGGAACTTCTCATACATTATGGAACCTGGAAATAAAACCAGGCCTGGAAGCTTCTGATACATTATGAAACCTGGAGATAAAACCAGGCCTGGGAGCTTCTGATCCAATATGGGAATAAAACTAGGCCTGGAGAAGTCTGGGTCAATATGGGACCTGGAAAAAAATCCAGGCCTGGGAGATACTCATACATTATGGAACCTGGAAATCAAACCAGGCATTGGAGTTTCTGATACAATATGGAATCTGGAGATAAAACCAGCCAGGCCTTGGAGCTTCTCATACGTTATGGAACCTGGAAATAAAACCAGGCCTGGGAGCTTCTGATACAATATGGAACCTGGAGATGAAACCAGCTAGGCCTTGGAGCTTCGGATACAATATGGGAATAAAACTAGGCCTGGAGACGTCTGGGTCAATATGGAACTTGGCAATAAAACCAGGCCTTGGAGCTTCTGATACCATATGGGAATAAAACTAGGCCTGGAGAAATCTGGGTCAATATGGGACCTGGAAAAAAATCCAGGCCTGGGAGGTACTCATGCATTATGGAACCTGGAGATGAAACCAGGCCTTGGAACTTCTCATGCATTATGGAACCTGGAGATGAAACCAGGCCTGGGAGCTTCTGATTAGTTTTGGGGCCCAGAAATAAAGTCACTCCTTGCACATGTGATTGCGCTAGTATTTAACATGTGGTTAATTTTATCAATAAAAAGGGATTATGGGAGTTAGACTCCACACACCGTGGCGCGCAGCTGCCGTCTATTACTCCTAAACATTCTCAGCCCAATGTGCCCCTAGTGGCCTGACCCCCCCCCCCCAACTCCAAAACCTCACATGGGACTTCTGCTGCTCTGAACACGTCCCAGTGAGTGCTGATGATCCCGTCGCTCGCCCGGCGCGTGTTTGTGTTTTATTCAGAACTGGAAACCGTCCAGTAAACTCCGAATCGCTGCGCCGAGTTGTAACGCTCCTGAAATGCGACCTGGCAGCTGCGTCGCAGAAATCGGTATTTTTACACTTTTTTTTTCTCCCTGGAAGAAGGGAGGGGGGAGGGGGGCGGCAAAAAACATACAAACAAAAACATGAATGTGAAATCTGAATATTTTCCCCACATCTTTGTTTATGCAAATGGGAATGGTGTGTGTGTGTGTGTGTGTGTGTGTGTGTGTGTACCTACCTTACAGGTGTGGAGAAAATATTCCGCTCAGTCAATAAACCAAACGTACGGAACTGATGTTTGTTTTCCCGGCAACATTCTAACAAAAAAATAAATAAAACGAGGACCGGGAGCAAAAGCGTCAAAGAGCAGCGGTTACTACATTTTATCATTTATGCGTGGGGGGGGGGGGGTGTATGTGCCAATGGACGAGCCGCCACTCCTACCTCTTTAGCATGAACTGGTAACCTTAGACTACCTGCCCTACCGCAACCCACCCCTCCCATTCAACCCCCCCATTTCGGAGACTCCCTTAATAAAGGCACACTTACCCAAATTAATGTTTAAGTGGGCCGGAACTGACCGCAGCTTTACTTGTATATACATTTGCGATATATAACCTAAGCTGGAACTGGGTTACGCGCGCATAACAAATAAAGCCACGTTATAAAACACTTTATAACACTTTATCTCCTGTTTCCATTTTTTTTATGGATTTTTCCCATGGCACAGCATTTACTAAAATCTGTGCAAAAGTATTGCATTACTGCTGTGGTTTATCTACTCTACAGTATTTACCAGTTAAAGAGATGGAGGGAATGTTTAGAAAAGGCTGCAGGAGGCTATTGTTCTCCAGGCTGCCTGAGATGAGAGCTGGCAGCTGGATGTGATAAAACAGGGAGCTTAATAGACTTCTAATCTACCCCCTGGTGATGTCCTTTGAATAAATCCCACACAATACAATGATGTGAGTCGGTGACTGACCCCTTCACTCCATTCTATGGCCAAAGCCACACAGTGAGGAGCAAGTGATGGAAAGATACAAAATATCACACAATGGATGCGCACAGTGACACATATAGAGGAAAATATCACACAATGGATGCACCCAGTGACACATATAGAGGGAAATATCACACAATGGATGCACCCAGTGACCCATATAGAGGGAAATGTCACACAATGGATGCACCCAGTGACACAAATAGAGGAAAATATCACACAATGGATGCACCCAGTGACACATATAGCAGGAAATATCACACAATGGATGCACCCAGTGACCCATATAGAGGGAAATATCACACAATGGATGTACCCAGTGACCCATATAGAGGGAAATGTCACACAATGGATGCACCCAGTGACACACATAGAGGAAAATATCACACAATGGATGCACCCAGTGACACATATAGCAGAAAATATCACACAATGGATGCACCCAGTGACACATATAGAGGAAAATATCACACAATGGATGCACCCAGTGACACCAAACGTTAAGATTCCAACATGCCTCCGCTGTAACGTGCATCGTAGAATTTTGACAGATCGTTTAGGGAACATCACACGGTGTATGACCATAGGCATACGTACACACTGTGTGAGCCTGGGCACCCCCTAATCGTGACCCCATAGGCGAATTCCACATAACATGCCCGTGGACACTCTCCAGCATCTGGGCTAACAAGGCTTATAGAGTGTAGCAAATCCTCCAAGCATCAGGATCGCCATGTCTGTTTGCATAAGTGTGTGTGTGTGTACACACTGTGACGTAAGTCATTTTGGACTTTAGGTTTGTGGGCATAGAGGCACACAGGTGCAGGACTCATAATTGATATTAACCCATTGCCCTCTTGTGTGCAGAATGTATACCAATAATCTGCGATTATGCAAGAATGCTATTGTCTATCTGTTATCTGTTGAAAGGATTAACATACCAGTTCACCCTGTCTCAAGAATGTGCTTATCTATTTCTATTTGAGTAAATTGTAAATCTTCTGACTGTAATCTGTTATCCCGATTCCCATTGTCCTGCCTCGTTAGAAATGTTCATAATGTTTAATCTAATTATGTTTCACCTTCCAAAAAGTAAATGGTTGTCCTATTATCAGTTTGGGTCCCCCAGTAGTTTCTGGGGGGGAATGGGGGTTGTGCATGTAAATGACCCTGGTGTGACTGTGTGTGTGTGTGTGTGTGTCTTTCTGTCCCTGATTAAACCAGTTCTATTCTAACCCTGAAAGACCTCAGATCTACAGCCTTGTCTTATTTCTGGGGGATGCTGGGGGGCTCCCCCTATGTTTCCCGAGCCTTAAGCTTCGTCTGAGGACTGGAGGGAGGTGCGAGAGTCTGTCTGGGTAGAACATGGGGGGTGGGGGGGTCCTGCAAGGAAGCGGCATTGGCAGATGTGACCCTGTCGGGGTACAGAGATCTGTCACACACACCTAAGTACACGTGTGTGTGTTTGAGTTTGTTTGTACAAACCTATGCATATGACGCACTTGTTTATGCATGTTAGAATGGACACGGACGTTTGGTTGGCGTCTAACCGCTAGGCGTCGAGACTTGTCTGCGGCCATGATGCTTTCTATAGGCGGGAGTACCGGGGCGTCAGGCGCGCGATCATTCATTGTCCCTCACGTCTCTTGGAAACTGTAGGCTATAAAACGCATCCGCCCTTCAGCTTCCATATTACTCCAGTGGTTTTTTATTGTCAGCGTCAGATTTCATGCTCGTCGTGTGGTGTCCGTAAGTACGTCCGCGCAGCAGACGCACGTGTGGCCGTAGCCGAAACGTTGCATGTTCCTCTTCATTCCGAAATGCACAAGACGTGGTTTTATTCTCGCGGTGCGGTAGGAAAGGCTGGATGTGTCGGACACATAGTGCGTCGGCGCAGCGTGCACACAGATTCGAGGTGACGTGGCTGTGACTCCCATCACCCCTGGGCTGGACTCTCCCTGTCTGATTCTCACCTTGCTTATCCTCCTCCTTCTCCGCGCCTTAATTTCCATCCTCTGAATTCATGATCGGCACAGGCTGATTATTAACCTGATTATTAATGGCGACGCGGGGCTGTCAGACGCGCTCGCTGTGGAAATTGACATGCTGGAAGGCACGGCGGCTAATAGAAATTCCACGCGGCCTGTGAGCATTGGGAGCCGGCGTCTATAGGGTGACTGTGTATAGGCAGTGATTTAGGGTCTCTTGTTACTGACCTGTAACAAGGGCAAGGCATCTCCAAAACCAGATCCATGGCCAAACCATTGTGCTGGGACCTCTCCTGGCAGTCACCGTGGCAGGAGAAGTGACAGAATTTTCCAGATATAATAGTCACTATGCGATGGCAGAATGTTCCAGATATAATGGTTACCATGCGATGGCGTAATATTCCAGATATAATAGTTACCATGCGATGGCGTAATATTCCAGATATAATAGTTACCATTCGATGGCGTAATATTCCAGATATAATGGTTACCATGCGATGGCGTAATATTCCAGATATAATAGTTACCATGCGATGGCGTAATATTCCAGATATAATAGTTACCATGCGATGGCGTAATATTCCAGATATAATAGTTACCATGCGATGGCGTAATATTCCAGATATAATAGTTACTATGGCATAGTATGCGATGGCGTAATATTCCAGATATAATAGTTACTATGCGATGGCGTAATATTCCAGATATAATAGTTACCATGCGATGGCGTAATATTCCAGATATAATAGTTACCATGCGATGGCGTAATATTCCAGATATAATAGTTACCATTCGATGGCGTAATATTCCAGATATAATGGTTACCATGCGATGGCGTAATATTCCAGATATAATAGTTACCATGCGATGGCGTAATATTCCAGATATAATAGTTACTATGGCATAGTATGCGATGGCGTAATATTCCAGATATAATAGTTACTATGCGATGGCGTAATATTCCAGATATAATAGTTACCATGCGATGGCGTAATATTCCAGATATAATAGTTACCATGCGATGGCGTAATATTCCAGATATAATAGTTACTATGCGATGGCGTAATATTCCAGATATAATAGTTACCATGCGATGGCGTAATATTCCAGATATAATAGTTACTATGCGATGGCGGAATGGTCCAGATATAATAGTTACTATGCGATGGCGGAATATTCCAGGTATAATAGTTACTATGCGATGGCAGAATGTTCCAGATATATTGGTTAATATGCGATGGCAGAATATTCCAGATATAAATATAGCTACTATGCGATTTCAGAATGTTCCAGATATATTGGTTAAATGCGATGGCAGAATGTTCCAGATATAATAGTTACCATGCGATGGTGTAATATTCCAGATATAATAGTTACTATGCAATGGCAGAATGTTCCAGGTATAATAGTCACTATGCAATGGCAGAATATTCCAGGTATAATAGTCACTATGCGATGGCAGAATGTTCCAGATATAATAGTTACTATGCAATAGCAGAATGTTCCAGATATAATAGTTACTATGCAATAGCAGAATGTTCCAGATATAATAGTTACTATGCGATGGCGGAATAGTCCAGGTATAATAGTTACTATGCGATGGCAGAATGTTCCAGATATAAATATAGTTACTATGCGATTTCAGAATGCTCCAGATATATTGGTTAAATGCGATGGCAGAATGTTCCAGGTATAATAGTTACTATGCAATGGCGGAATGTTCCAGGTATAATAGTTACTATGTGATGGCAGAATGTTCCAGGTATATTGGTTAATATGCGAGGGCGGAATATTCCATATATAATGATTACTATGCAAAGGCGGAATATTTCAGGTATAATGGTTACTATTCGATGGCGGAATATTCCAGGTATAATAGTTACCATGCAATGGCGGAATATTCCAGTTAATATGGAATGGTAGAATGTTCCGGATTTAATGGATAATATGGGATGGTAGAATGTTCCGGATTTAATCGTTAATATGGAATGGTAGAATGTTCCGGATTTAATGGTTAATATGTGACGGCAGAATGTTCCAGATTTAATGGTTACCATACGCTATGCTGCAATGTTCTAGGATAAGCTTGGTGACCTGTTTGTGTTTGTTCCCATGGAATAGCTGTGGCAGGCAGAGCAGGTAAAGGGTTAAAATGATTCGCCAATGCACTTGGCGCCATGAAGCGGCTTTTAATTATCCGTGTGATGTGCGAGCGCGGGAATGTGAGTGTTCATCGCATCAGGTGGGGAGAGTGACAGTTGTTGAAATAAATACATTTGTTTCACTTGAGGCGAGAGGAAATCCGGACGTTGTTTGATCTGTTTCAGTCCTGGTGCAGAAAGCGCGGTCTGCGAGCAGAGAGACAGCGGGGGTCGCCTGCTGATTACAGACATCCTGCGCGTCGCTCTCCCACAACACGTGCGGTAAAGGATGACCCGGACAAACTCATTCCTTTAAAATATATATATTTTTTCATTCATTAGCCACCAATCCACTTCTTAGATTGTAAGCTCTTGAGCAGAGTCCCCTCTCCTCTTAGGCTAGGGTCAGACTAGCGCAGTTTTAACGTGCGTTTAGACGCACAAAATCACGGCCGTACTAGCAGCAAATGACGTCCAATGCCGGGGAACATACGACGAACGGCCGCACGAAAGTTCGTCCGCGCAATGCAAGTGGCCAACGAACGCATTTTTTCGAGAACGTGATACCGCTACTACTGACGTACAGAGTGCGCTGCGTCCGCATAGAGGCGTGTGTGTGTGATTAGGAGACGTCAGACACTGCTAATGTCCGGCCAACATAACGTCCAGACACAAATAGGGTTTTATTGATGATCCGTACAAAATCACGGACGAGAAGGCGCATCGTATGACCGCTATCGCGTATTCCGGGAAATAATACGTGCGTTCGTTCGACCGCACTTTCTCACGGGCAACGTGAAAAATGCGTTCGTCTGACCCTAGCCTTAGATTGTAAGCTCTGGAGCAGGGTCCCCTCTCCTCTTAGATTGTAAGCTCTGGGGCAGGGTCCCCTCTCCTCTTAGATTGTAAGCTCTGGGGCAGGGTCCCCTCTCCTCTTAGATTGTAAACTCTGGAGCAGGGTCCCCTCTCCTCTTAGATTGTAAACTCTGGGGCAGGGTCCCCTCTCCTCTTAGATTGTAAACTCTGGGGCAGGGTCCCCTTTCCTCTTAGATTGTAAGCTCTGGAGCAGGATCCCCTCTCCTCTTAGATTGTAAGCTCTGGAGCAGGATCCCCTCTCCTCTTAGATTGTAAGCACTAGAGCAGGATCCCCTCTCCTCTTAGATTGTAAGCACTAGAGCAGGGTCCTTCCCTCCTTCTGTTCTGTGTGTGTAACGTGTATGTATATTTGTTTTTCTGTCTCTCCCATTGTACAGCGCTAAGGAATTTGTTGGCGCTTTATAAATACTTGTAATTGTAACTGATGTCCCACTGTAGTGATGTCACAGCGGGTGTCCTCTTCTCTGACATAGCTGCGTGCTTTAAGCTTGTCTATGATGTCATGCTGCATGCTTCTCTTTGACATCACTGTGCTCATGTAGTCAGTGTGCTTCCCGCTCTTCTATGATGTCATAGTGTGCTGCCCGCTCTTCTATGATGTCAGAGTGTGACCTGCTCTTCTTTTTTTGTCAGTGTGCTGCCCTCTCGTCTTTGATGTCACAGTGTGCTGCCTGCTTGTCTTTGTCACAGTGTGCTGCCCGCTTGTCTTTGTCAGTGTGCTGCCTGCTTGTCTTTGTCACAGTGTGCTGCCCGCTTGTCTTTGATGTCACAGTGTGCTGCCCGCTTGTCTTTGTCAGTGTGCTGCCTGCTTGTCTTTGTCACAGTGTGCTGCCCGCTTGTCTTTGTCACAGTGTGCTGCCCGCTTGTCTTTGTCACAGTGTGCTGCCTGCTTGTCTTTGTCACAGTGTGCTGCCCGCTTGTCTTTGTCACAGTGTGCTGCCCGCTTGTCTTTGTCAGTGTGCTGCCTGCTTGTCTTTGTCACAGTGTGCTGCCCGCTTGTCTTTGATGTCACAGTGTGCTGCCCGCTTGTCTTTGTCAGTGTGCTGCCTGCTTGTCTTTGTCACAGTGTGCTGCCCGCTTGTCTTTGTCACAGTGTGCTGCCCGCTTGTCTTTGTCAGTGTGCTGCCTGCTTGTCTTTGTCACAGTGTGCTGCCCGCTCGTCTTTGATGTCACAGTGTGCTGCCCGCTCGTCTTTGATGTCACAGTGTGCTGCCCGCTTGTCTTTGTCACAGTGTGCTGCCCGCTTGTCTTTGTCACAGTGTGCTGCCCGCTTGTCTTTGTCAGTGTGCTGCCTGCTTGTCTTTGTCACAGTGTGCTGCCCGCTCGTCTTTGATGTCACAGTGTGCTGCCCGCTTGTCTTTGTCAGTGTGCTGCCTGCTTGTCTTTGTCACAGTGTGCTGCCCGCTTGTCTTTGATGTCAGTGTGCTGCCCGCTTGTCTTTGTCACAGTGTGCTGCCCGCTTGTCTTTGTCACAGTGTGCTGCCCGCTTGTCTTTGTCAGTGTGCTGCCTGCTTGTCTTTGTCACAGTGTGCTGCCCGCTCGTCTTTGATGTCACAGTGTGCTGCCCGCTTGTCTTTGTCAGTGTGCTGCCTGCTTGTCTTTGTCACAGTGTGCTGCCCGCTTGTCTTTGTCACAGTGTGCTGCCCGCTTGTCTTTGTCAGTGTGCTGCCTGCTTGTCTTTGTCACAGTGTGCTGCCCGCTCGTCTTTGATGTCAGTGTGCTGCCCGCTTGTCTTTGTCAGTGTGCTGCCTGCTTGTCTTTGTCACAGTGTGCTGCCCGCTTGTCTTTGATGTCACAGTGTGCTGCCCGCTTGTCTTTGTCACAGTGTGCTGCCCGCTTGTCTTTGTCACAGTGTGCTGCCCGCTTGTCTTTGTCAGTGTGCTGCCTGCTTGTCTTTGTCACAGTGTGCTGCCCGCTCGTCTTTGATGTCACAGTGTGCTGCCCGCTTGTCTTTGTCAGTGTGCTGCCTGCTTGTCTTTGTCACAGTGTGCTGCCCGCTTGTCTTTGTCACAGTGTGCTGCCCGCTTGTCTTTGTCACAGTGTGCTGCCCGCTTGTCTTTGTCACAGTGTGCTGCCTGCTTGTCTTTGTCGTCACAGTGTGCTGCCCGCTTGTCTTTGTCACAGTGTGCTGCCCGCTTGTCTTTGTCAGTGTGCTGCCTGCTTGTCTTTGTCACAGTGTGCTGCCCGCATGCTCTTATTTGATATCATAGTTTGCTGCTTAGTTTTCTGTGATGTCATCGTGTGTTGCCGGCTCTTTACTCTGTTCTTCTTGTGCGTAAAGAATTGTCCACCTAGAATACAGAGCTCTCGGCGGCCCCGTTGGCGTGGCCAAAGCACATAGCGCTGCTGCGTGCCCACCTAGTTCCCTATCTTCAGACCCAGGCTGAGGATCAGACGCCGTGCTGTTTATTCGTTCTATCCTTTACTGGCAGATACAGTGTTTATTATTTATATGTCAAATGAATAACCATCCTTCTCCTGGAGCGCTTGCATGTTTCAAAGCGTCCTCATTCATGGCGCTGCCAGCGCACCAGGCGTCCCTGGTGGATTTTTGTGTTTTTAATTTTTTTATTAAATATTTTAATTTTTTTTTGGGGGGTTTTTGTTTGGGTTGTTTGGGACAAAACCTTTTAAACGTATTTATTACTTTGTATTCCAATACTAGCAGCCATTAAAGCATAAATTCTTTGTAATAATATGATTGTGTTCTATAGGAAAGTAATTTTTTCGCTTTTTGTATCCGCTCTGTTAAGAGGGATGTGATTGGCTGAATCTGACGTTCGCACAAGTTCTTTATATTATAGATTGCTCCTATTGGGGGGTTCATGTCTGTTCCACTTTTTCATGCGGGAAAGGTATATTTGTATGAAGAAAAAGCTGTGATTTTCTTGTTATTCTTTTACCTCCTTTCCTCAGAAGCCGGCGGTAGGTTCGCGTGCGTGCTTTACATTGCAGATATCCGCGCAGACCTGTGTAAGGACCCGGCAGGAGATTGGCCCGGTTATTCAGAATCCCCCTTTGGTTTGTACAGATGACAGATATTGAGATGTCCCATTGCTTTTTAAATTCATGGCCCTGAAAATATTCGTCTTCCTGCTGCGCGCCTTCACTCCGGACGCCGTGGAAAAGATAATATTATCCTTGGTACCTCCGGCTCGCTGGCCGCGTGCGCACACTGATTTATACACCGCACTGAATAGTTCTAAGGGAACCCGGAGAGTGGCTGGAGGTCTCGTGGTGTCGCGGGCGATGATATCCAGCTCTCACTCGTCTCGTTACCGGGAGCCGGAGAATGAGCAGGAGGGACGATTCAGCCAGGGCGAGTATCCAGGGAGGGGCAGAGGGAGTGAAATTTTCAAAAACTGTGACAATGCCTAATTTTTGACACATTGTTTCCAAAGACTATTTTCATCCCCCAATCACGTTTGGGTGCATTTGATAAGGAATCCTGTTCGTGAGCAGGGGGGGGGGGGCTGTCAGGGGGAGCAATTGACCCCCTGGGGGTCTAGTATCCAGGGCCTGTGAGACAGAAGTCCATAGCCCCGTTCCCAATTAAATACAATGAGGTGTGCATGACTGTGTATACACAGCACTGCAGGATGGAGGCGGCCAAGGGGTTAATTTACTCTCTAAAAGGGGGAGTTATAGGGATTTTATTAGCGAAAAATTAATATTCTTAAACACCCCCCCCCCCACCACCTAAAAGCAGTGCATATAACTTTGTAGGAAAAAGGACGCAATAATATGATAATATAACCTGTAGAAAAAAATATTTAATTCCTATCTAATATGTTTAATATTCTATGAAAAAAGCCTGAAACTGAGTACAAATGGTGTCAATGTGCTATAATGGTATTTTTTGGGGTTTGCAGAAGGGCTGTTTGCTAATAATCCCCCCCCCCAAGGCCGACATATGCTTGCCCTCTTCTGGCCGAGGGGGGATCAGGCATCTATCCTATAGTGGCGGCACTTACTGCTCAAAATGTTCACTCGCCCAGGTGCCGCGCCACCAGAAGTGATTGACAGCAAAACAATGATGGGGAATAACATAAAATTTCCAATTATATGCGTTAGAAAAGATACGTAACCAATATAATGGAAAATATTGTGTTTATTTCCTGTCATTGTTTTGCTGTCACTTGCTTCTGGTGGTGCGGCACCCGGACGAGTAACAGTTTTGAGCAGAATGAGGTGGATTGCACGGCATTGGAGCCTGAGACGATTGGCAGGGAATGGGGGAACAATATGTATGGCCGGGTATTGGGCGGCTTGAGATTAATGGCAGCAGGTGAGTGAGCAATGTGTAGGACAGGATATTGAGGGCATGAGATCAATGGCAGCAGGTGGTGGGGACGATATGTATGAAAGGATATGGGGGGCATGAGATGGGTGGCAGGTGGTGGGGGAACAATATAACAGGATATTGGGGGGCAAATGATGACAGGAGGTGGGGAAATGTATGACCGGATATTGAGGTGCATGAGATGGATGGCAGCAAGTGGTGGGACGGGGTTTGGGTCGAAATCCCTACAACCAGGTTCCCTAATGCCAACATCCCGACGGCCTACTTCCAGACATCAAAAATCCCAGTGGCTAACAATACTCCCTAACCCCCTAAACCTAGCCCTAACCCCCTAAACCTAGCCCTAACCCCCTAAACCTTGCTCTACCCCTAATCCTAGCCCTAACCCTAAACCTTGCTCTACCCCTAACCCCCTAAACCTTGCTCTACACCTAACTCCCTAACTCTTGCTCTACCCATAACCCCCTAAACCTAGTCCTAAACCTTGCCCTAACCCCCTTAACCTTGCTCTACCCCTAATCCTAACCCCCTAATCCTAGCCCTAACCCTAACTGCCTAATCCTAGCCCTAACCCCCTAAACCTAGCCCTGACCCCCTAAACCTAGCCCTAACCCCCTAAACCTAGCCCTAACCCCCTAAACCTAGCCCTAACCCCCTAAACCTAGCCCTAACCCTACCCCATACCCACTAAACCTAGCCCTAACCACTAAACCTAACCCTAACCCCCTAACCCTAACCCTAACCCCCTAATCCTAGCCCTAACCCCCTAATCCTAGCCCTAACCCCCTAATCCTAGCCCTAACCATAACCTCCTAATCCTAGCCCTAACCATAACCCCCTAAACCTAGCCCTAACCATAACCTCCTAATCCTAGCCCTAACCATAACCCCCTAAACCTAGCCCTAATCTTAACCCCCTAAATCTTGCTCTACCCGTAACCCCCTAAACCTAGCCCTAACCCTAATCCCCCTAAACCTTGCTCTAACCCCAATCCCCTAATCCTAGACCTAAACCCCCTAAACCGAACCATAACTCCCTAAGGGTTAGGTTGTTAGGGTTAGCCGCTGGGATTTTGAATGTCTGGAAGTTGGCCGTCAGGGAATTGGCCGTGTAGGGAACTTGGTATGTCTGGCACTTGTTCAGTCTGGAAGTTAGCGGTCGGGATGTTGGCATTAGGGAACCTGGTTGTAGGGATTTTGTCCGGCACCCGGTGGGACGATATGCATGAAAGGATATTGGGGGCATGAGATGGTTGGCAGGTGGTGAGGGAACAATGTGACAGGATATTGGGGGCAGGAGTTGGATAGCGGGTGGTGGGGGAGCAATGTGACAGGATATTGGGGGCAGGAGTTGGATGGCGGTGGTGGGGGAGCAATGTGACAGGATATTGGGGGCAGGAGTTGGATGGCGGGTGGTGGGGGAGCAATGTGACAGGATATTGGGGGCAGGAGTTGGATGGCGGGTGGTGGGGGACCAATGTGACATGATATTGGAGGCAGGAGTTGGGTGGTGCGGAACAATGTGACAGGATATTGGGGGGCACGAGTTGGGTGTTGGAACAATGTGACATGATATTGGGGGGCAGGAGTTGGATGGCGGGTGGTGGGGGAACTTTGTGACAGGATATTGGCAGGAGTTGGGTGGTGGGGGAACAATGTGACAGGATATTGGGGGGCAGGAGTTGGATGGCGGGCGGTGGGGGAACAATGTGACAGGATATTTGGGGCAGGAGTTGGGTGGTGGGTAACAATGTGACAGGATATTGGGGGGGCAGGAGTTGGGTGGTGGGTAACAATGTGACAGGATATTGGGGGGGCAGGAGTTGGGTGGTGGTGGGAACAATGTGACAGGATATTGGGGGGCACGAGTTGGGTGTTGGAACAATGTGACATGATATTGGGGGGCAGGAGTTGCATGGCGGGTGGTGGGGGAACAATGTGACAGGATATTGGGGCTGGAGTTGGGTGTTGGGGAACAATGTGACATGATATTGGGAGGCAGGAGTTGGATGGCGGGTGGTGGGGGAACAATGTGACAGGATATTGGGGGCAGGAGTTGGGTGGTGGGGGAACAATGTGACAGGATATTGGGGGGGCAGGAGTTGGGTGGCTGCAGGTTGGAGGATATGTATGACAAGATATTGTAAGTGTCTAAGAGGGATCTGGAATGGCAGAGCATGGGGGGGGGGACATGATTGCTGACAGATTAGAAGAATTTTATGAATGCCAGGGTAAGTAATTGAAAATGCTGTACCTTTCTGTCGGGCACTGTGCGGTGCGATGCAGAGCATGGCGTGTGATCAGTCTATATGTTCATGCGTAGCGCTGTGTCCCTGCTGTGTATAGTGGTACAGAGCGCTGTGTGCCCTGAGCCACCGCCTTCACGTGAAGCTCCGTGTGCCATCAGTCTTGATAATGACCCCGGGCACGGTATGTCACCTGTCTGTGTCTTCAAACAGATCTTTGTGTGTCATCAGTCTATTCACATCCTGCGATGTAAATCATCTGTCTTGCTTTGTATTCTCGCGGAGCATTGTGTATCTGCAGCCAGCAGTATTTATATTCACAAGTTATATTCGCGCTGAGATTTTCATGTCATCAGTCTGCAAAGCCGCACAGGTCGATGTCAGCGATCTGCGCGCAAGATCACAAGGGGCTATAGATCTGATTTATTATACTCCGCAGGAGCACGCTCTGTATTCGCAAGTGTGTGGGTGTATATATAATAAAATTACCCACACACAGAAATGTCTGTGTGTATACATAATATATAATATGACTGATCATATGTAACTGTAACACTTCAATGTTCTTGAACCCAGGACATGCTTGAAAACGAGAGAAATCTCAATGTATCCTTCCTGGTAAAATCCTTTATAAATAAATAAAATAAATAAATAAATAAATATACTTTTGTGTGTTTGTATATACACAGACACGTCATTGCATGTGATCAGTGTGTATTTAGTCAGCCACCAATTGTGCAGGTTCTCCCACTTAAATAGATGAGCGAGGCCTGTAATTGTCATCATAGGTAACTTCAACTATGAGACAAAATGAGAAAAAATCCAGAAAATCACATTGTCTGATTTTTAAAGAATTTATTTGCATTTTATGGTGGAAAATAAGTATTTGGTCACAGAACAAACAAGCAAGATTTCTGTCTCTCACAGACCTGTAACGTCTTCTTTAAGAGGCTCCTCTGTCCTCCACTTGTTATCTGGATGAATGGCACCGGTTTGAACCTGTTATCAGTATAAAAGACACCTGTCCACAACCTCAAACAGACACACTCCAAACTCCACTATGGTCAAGACCAAAGAGCTGTCGAAGGACACCAGAAACAAAATGGTAGACCTGCACCAGGCTGGGAAGACTGAATGTGCAATAGACAGCAGCTTGGTGTGAAGAAATCAACTGTGCGAGCAATCATTAGAAAATGCAAGACATACAAGACCACCGATAATCTCCATCGATCTGGGGCTCCACGCAAGATCTCACCCCGTGGGGTCAAAAGGATCACAAGAACGGTGAGCAAAAATCCCAGAACCACACGGGGGACCTAGTGAATGACCTGCAGAAAGCTGGGACCAAAGTAACAAAGGCTACCATCAGTAACACACTACACCACCAGGGACTCAAATCCTGCAGTGCCAGACGTGTCCCCCTGCTTAAGCCAGTACATGTCCGGGCCCGTCTGAAGTTTGATAGAGAGCATTTGGATGATCCAGAAGAGGATTGGGAGAATGTCATATGGTCAGATGAAACCAAAGTAGAACTTTTTGGTAAAAACTCAACTCGTCGTGTTTGGAGGAGAGAGAATGCTGAGTTGCATCCAAAGAACACCATACCTACTGTGAAGCATGGTGGCAGAAACATCATGCTTTGGGGCTGTTTTTCTGCAAAGGGACCAGGACGACTGATCCGTGTAAAGGGAAGAATGAATGGGGCCATGTATCGTGAGATTTTAAGTGAAAACCTCCTTCCATCAGCAAGGGCATTGAAGATGAAACATGGCTGGGTCTTTCAGCAGGACAATGATCCCAAACACACCGCCGGGCAACGAAGGAGAGGCTTCGTAAGAAGCTTATCAAGGTCCTGGAGTGGCCTAGCCAGTCTCCAGATCTCAACCCCATAGAAAACCTTTGGAGGGAGATGAAGGTCCGTGTTGCCCAGCGACAGCCCCAAAACATCACTGCTCTAGCGGAGATCTGCATTGAGGAATGGGCAGAAATACCAGCAACAGTGTGTGAAAACCTTGTGAAGACTTACAGAAAACGTCTGACCTCTGTCATTGCCAACAAAGGATATATAACAAAGTATTGAGATGGACTTTTGACATTGACCAAATACTTATTTTCCACCATAATTTGCAAATAAATTCTTTAAAAATTAGACAATGTGATTTTCTGGATTTTTTTTCTCTCATTTTGTCTCATAGTTGAAGTTACCTATGATGACAATTACAGGCCTCGCTCATCTTTTTAAGTGGGAGAACCTGCACAATTGGTGGCTGCCTAAATACTTTTTTGCCCCACTGTATATATATGCCAATTTCCGCGTATCTTCTAGCAAAGCTGTTTCTTTAAAGTCACGTTAAAAAATGACACTGTTAAAATCACGTCTTTTAGAAAAGATGCTCCAAATTCGGCGACATCAGAATTGGACGCTCGAGGTCGAAATGGAGCATCAGTTTCCATGGTTGGGGCTGGAAATGGGGTTAGAAAGTAGGGGTTAGGGTTGTATGTTGGGGTTAGGGTCGGAATTTAGGGCTACAAATTGGGGTTAGACATTAAGGATAGTACTTGGTGTTAGAAGTTGGGGTTTAGGCTTCGGTTAAAATACGTACTCTGCCGAATCCCGGAAGATTCCGTGTAATAAACGGAACATCTTTTTAATGGTTTGTTTTATTTTTACCAGACCGTTTATTCTTTTTATTTTATTTTTGCAAAAAATCTTTTTTTTTTTTTATTAGTTCTAAAAGACCTTTTTGTATTTTTTTAAGATATTTTTTTTTAAATTTTTGAAAGCCTATTTTTTTATAGACTTTTTTTCTTTATAATTAGGGTTTTTTCTTTTTTCTAGAACAGCCCTTTTTATTCTCAGTCATAGGATCTTATATCTAAATTACAGACATTTTCTTTCAGTGTTTTGCAAACAGCGTTTCAAATTTGGCACTCTCAATGTTTTTTTTTTAAAAAAAAATTCACCCGTCGGGCGGCTTGTCCGCTAATATCTGCGGCTGGTCCATGTTGTGTTCATCAGCTGCGTTTGGCGACTGTGCGGCAGGTTGGCAACGACATTCGGCGGCTGAGTTGCTGCACTTTGGGGAATTTTGAAAGTTACATTTTTCATTTTTTTTTTTTTTTTACCCTGTTCGTCGGCTTGTCGGCTTTTTCCAGCAGTTTGTCGGCGTTGTGTTCAGCGAATCGTCGGCTTTTTTCAGACGCGAGCTGCGTATCGTCGGGTATGTTCGGCGGGTTTTCTGTGGTATTTCGTATTGATCTGATATTTTTGGATTGGATCAGCAGGTTATCGCCTACTGTTCGGCCATTTTTTCATCTGCTTCCCCCCCCCCCGCACTTGAGGGACCCTGCGGTGAATGCTGAATTCACCGCAGGGTTGGGAAATTTGTCGGCATTTTCCGGTGTTCTCTGAATAACCCCCCCTTATGTATTAAAACACCACAATAACCTACCCAACAAAATAATGCCATACGGTTAACCGGCAATAACCGAAACTGGCCCCGATCCACAGCGGAAAACGCCCTTGCGCAGAATATTTCTGGGGCTGGCGGTTGGCGCAGGGTAATTCATTTATTTTCAATATAGAGGACCTTTTTTGAGACCCCAGCACCTCTCCTCTTGATCGGAGAATTCGTCCTCGTTTCGCTATGGATGATGGGGACGAATGGCTGCGCTGCGGCGCGCTCTACGTACCCAGGGTTTAGACGCCGATCGTAATCATAAGCCAAGCAGTCGTCACATCACAGCAGCTGCAGGTTTATGTGCTTGATTTAATATCCCCTCCCTCCAAATCTGATGGAGCCGCCATCTCTGCCGCTCGGCGCCCGCCCGCCCCCCGTTTAGCTTTTAGCGTTCCTTCTCCGTAATGCAGGAGCATAATGTTGCGCGAGAGGCGGTTTTTGGGTTTGTAATGAAGGGATATTGCCTGCTCCGAGCCATTACTTATATTTTCTATATTCCGGGAGCGCACTTACTTAGCAGTAATTGTGGCGCTTTAGGTTTGGCTGAGCGCGCTTAGGGAAGCAGAGCGAATGGCTGCACTTTCAGCGTAATTTGGTTTCTCGGGCTCGGGAACGATCAGGTGTCGCTCGCCTAAACTGCCTGGCGAGGGAATGAATTTGCCAATACGGCCGTAACGATTAAACAAACAATCGGCGTCTTGGAAGCGGCTTTTAAGATGATCTCCCGCCCGCTTTGCGTTTTGCACAGAGGCTCAGGCTGCCGCTGCTTTTATTCTGCTGGAAAATGGGCCAGAATTTGCTTCGTTATTATTTATTTTTTTAATCAATTTTTTTTAATGTATATACAGTCAGGTCCAGAAATATTGGGACATCGACACAATTGTAACATCTTTGGTTCTATACACCACCACAATGGAGTTGGAATGAAACAAACACAATGTGCTTTAACTGCAGACTGTCAGCTTTAATTTGAGGGTATGTACATCCAACTCAGGTGAACGGTGTAGGACTTACAGCAGTTTGCAGATGTGCCCCCACTTGTTAAGGGACCAAAGGTAATGGGACAGAATAATAATCATAAATCAAACTTTCCCTTCTTAATACTTGGTTACAAATCCTTTGCAGTCAATCACAGCCTGAAGTCTGGAACGCATAGACATCACCAGACGCTGGTTTCATCCCTGGTGATGCTCTGCCAGGCCTCTACTGCAACTGTCTTCAGTTCCTGCTTGTTCTTGGGGCATTTTCCCTTCAGTTTTGTCTTCAGCAAGTGAAATGCAGCTCAATGGGATTCAGGTCAGGTGATTGACTTGGCCATTGCATAACATTCCACTTCTGTCCCTTCAAAAACTCTTTGTTGCTTTTGCAGTATGCTTTGGGTCATTGTCCATCTGCACTGTGAAGCGCCGTCCAATGAGTTCTGCAGCATTTGGCTGAATGTGAGCAGATAATATTGCCCCAAACACTTCAGAATTCATCCTGCTGCTTTTGTCAGCCGTCACATCATCAATAAATACAAGAGAACCAGTTCCATTGGCCGCCATACATGCCCACGCCATGACACTACCACCACCATGCTTCACTGATGAGGTGGTATGCTTAGGCTCATGAGCAGTTCCTTTCCTTCTCCATACTCTTCTCTTCCCATCACTCTGGTATAAGTTGATCTTGGTCTCATCTGTCCATAGGATCTTGTTCCAGAACTGTGAAGGCTTTGTTAGGTGTTGTTTGGCAAACTCTAATCTGGCCTTCCTGTTTTTGAGGCTTACCAATGGTTTACATCTTGTGGTGAACCCTCTGTATTCACTCTGGTGAAGTCTTCTCTTGATTGTTGACTTTGACACACATACACCTACCTCCTGGAGAGTGTTCTTGATCTGGCCAACTGTAGTGAAGGGTGTTTTCTTCACCAGGGAAAGAATTCTTCGGTCATCCACCACAGATGTTTTCCGTGGTCTCCCGGGTCTTTTGGTGTTGCTGAGCTCACCGGTGCGTTCCTTCTTTTTGAGAATGTTCCAAACAGCGCCTTGCGGCGCCGAAGTGCGGCCTAGCTCCGGTGGGGGCCGCCATCTTTGATGGCGGCTCCATCCCCCGGGTCCCCACTCACTGCCTGACGTCCTCACGCATAGCGTGATGATGTCAGATAGCCGGGGAACCCCTAGCTGCCCGGAATCCCCTGGTGGAGATAGGGGGTTCACCGTGGCAGCTAGGGGGTCATGGAGGGTTTCAATCGAAAGGCATGAGCATGGCCTTTCAAATGATACCCAACATGACCAGGTATAAAGTAAAAACATAAAAATAAAAAAACATGTATTTTTTTTGTGTTACGTAGTTATATAGGCTGAAAAAAGACATGCGTCCATCGGGTTCAGCCTCTCCCACATAACCCACTGCTGTTGATCCAAAAGAAGGCAAAATATGCAACATACCGGGAAAAAATTCCTTCTTGACCCCAGAATGGCGTCAGATTTCTCCTTGGATCAAGAAGCTTTTATCCACATATTAAATATTATAACCCTTAATATTCTGTGTCTGCAGGAAGTCATCCAGTCGTTTTTTAAAAGTCTGTACAGACTCTGACCCAACCACCTCAACAGGCAGAGAATTCCACAGCTTTATTGTTCTCACCGTAAAATAACCCTTCCTATGCTTTAAGCTAAATTTTCTTTCTTCCAGTCTAAATGGATGACCCCTTGTCCTATGTATAGTCCTGTTAATGAATAGGTTATCAGACAATGGTTTATAATGGCCCCGTATATACAGTATTTATAGAAGGTTATCAGATCCCCTCTAAGGCGCCGTTTCTCTAAACTAAACAGGTTTAAGCTTGTTAGTCTTTCCTCATAACTTAACCCTTCCATTCCCCTTATTAATTTAGTTGCCCGTCTCTGCACTTTTTCTAGCGCTATAATATCTTTTTTTAAGACAGGTGCCCAAAATTGCACGGCATATTCAAGGTGCGGCCTGACCATTGATTTATACAGAGGCAAAATTATGTTTTCATATTTTTATTAATGCAGCAATATTGTTCACATTTCAATTCTAATGTGAACAATGATGCTGCACTAATGATTTTTTTCTATGGTTTGCGTTTGCTAAAAATCACATAATTCCCCCTAAAAAATTTAGTAAGTCCCCATTTCTAATTTTTGTACAAGCGCACTCCGTAGAAAATATAACCGCAAATGTTCATGTGATAAAAGGTGAAAAAAAACACTTTACACGCTGCAGATGATTAAAAATTCAAATTTTATTGCATTTTTTGTTCTAATATACAGGCAGAACATGACGTTTACATATAAAAATTATATGTTATTACTTACAATACTGACTAATAGAGGGTGCTATTACACACATGCTGATTGCTGAGCTCTGCCTGCCCCCCTCACGACTGACGAGGACAGTCACATGACTGTCCTGCGTCAATCAATCCATGGGGAGCTCTGCCTCCCTTGGGGGGCGTTTTTTTTTTAAAAAAGAAGTGCTTGAGACCAATGGAGCTTTCCCATTGGCTCAAGCTTTCCTTTGCTCTCATTGCCTCTGGAGGCACTAAAAAGCGTAGAACCAGGAAATCAGCTTGAGCTACACAATTAGTGTAGCATTCAGCTGCGCAAATTGCGTAGACTAGGCTGGCTCAGTGCTGCCTCTGCTATCTGTGTAGGTAATCACACACACAGCAGCCGGCAAACTGAGAGTAGAAAAAAAAAAGCGAGGACAGAGAAGCGTGGAGAGGTGAGTATGAGAACTTTTTTCAATAAATAAAATTTTATTTACATTTTAAATATACACACATGTCATTACAGCACAATGAGCACATTAATATACTGGAATGGCAGGGGAATCTGCCTCCCCTGACTGAGCGTCACTGACACACACACACACTCATACAGACACACAGACACACACACACACACACACACACACACTCTCATACAGACACACACACACACACACACACTCTCATACAGACACACACACACACACACACACACACTCTCATACAGACACACACACTCTCATACAGACACACACACACACACTCTCATACAGACACACACACTCCCAGACACACACACACTCCCAGACACACACACACACACTCTCATACAGACACACACACACTCTCATACACACACACACTCTCATACACACACACACACTCTCATACACACACACACACTCATACACATAAACACACTCATACACACACACACACACTCATACACACACACACTCATACACACACACACTCATACACACACACACTCATACACACACACACACTCATACACACACACACACTCATACACACACACACTCACACTCTCATACAGACACACACTCTCATACAGACACACACATTCATACAGACACACACACACTCATACAGACACACACACACTCCTACAGACACACACACACTCATGCAGACACGCACACTCATGCAGACACGCACATTGTCATACAGACACACACACACTCTCATACAGACACACACACTCTCATACACACACACACTCTCATACACACACACTCTCATACACACACACACACACTCTCATACACACACACACACTCATACACATAACCACACTCATACACACACACACTCATACACACACACACTCATACACACACACACTCATACACACACTCACAATCTCATAAGACACACACTCTCATACAGACACACACTCTCATACAGACACACACATTCATACAGACACACACACACTCATACAGACACACACACACTCATGCAGACACGCACACTCATGCAGACACGCACACTCATGCAGACACGCACACTCATGCAGACACACACATTGTCATACAGACACACACACTCTCATTCATACACACACTCTCATATACAGACACACACACTCTCATACACACACACACACACTCTCATACACACACACACACTCCTACACACACACACTCTCATACACACACACACTCATACACACACACACACACTCATACACACACACACACTCATACACACACACACTCATACACACACTCACAATCTCATAAGACACACACTCTCATACAGACACACACTCTCATACAGACACACACTCTCATACAGACACACACACTCATGCAGACACACACACACTCATGCAGACACACACACACTCATGCAGACACGCACACTCATGCAGACACGCACACTCATGCAGACACGCACACTCATGCAGACACGCACACTCATGCAGACACGCACATTGTCATACAGACACGCACATTGTCATACAGACACGCACATTGTCATACAGACACGCACATTGTCATACAGACACGCACATTGTCATACAGACACATTGTCATACAGACACATTGTCATACAGACACACACACTCTCATTCATACACACACACACTCTCATTCATACACACACACACTCTCATTCATACACACACACACTCTCATTCATACACACACACACTCTCATTCATACACACACACAGTTGTACAGGCAGTTGTAAATGGTCTTTTTCCATTTTTACCATTACTAAATAATAAGCTATATATATATATATATATATATATTTATTTATTTATTTTTGTTTATAGGAAGCTAAAAGGTGTGTTTGCATAAAACCATACAGACCCGCGGGTACATGATGACACCTCACTGGTTGTGAAATATTGGTTATTTTTGTTAAAATACTGAACTTTGAGGGTTTATACACTGAACCTTCCAATCATATTGGTTTCTGGATTTGTTTCCCGACTTGTTTTTTTATTACCTTCAGCTCGGTTGTTCCCGGCTTAACGTGTGTAATTTTCCTGTAAGTCACAGCATTTTTGGGGAGTCTCTGACCCCCCCTGACAAGCTCTTTCCCCGCTGTTTTTTTTTTTTTGGAGAGGGGCGCGGCGTGTTTTAAGCACCACCTTGGTGCATCAGAAGGATTCGGTCCTGCACCGCATGTCGGATTTCCAATGGCTGACTGCAGCATTCGCAGCGCCGAGCAGACGCGCCGGACTTATTATGCTGCAGGAGGAAAGGCGCGAGCGGAGATGGTTTTGTGCAATAATCCCCAAAACGCTCTTTTCCTCCCTATGACAGGCTTTAGCTCAAAGTGTCTTCTCAGCCACGACGAGCGGAGCGCGGTCTGATACGCCGAGCACGTTCGCTTTTTAACACTTCAAGTCCTTCAGATAAATCCATACGACTGCTCAGTCTCCGTCACCCCCCTCCCGGCGCAGTGGATCTCGGTGACGGGTTGGAGGGGTTTAATTCCCAAGTTGCGGCTCCGTAAACCTTTTAAGTTAAACATAAAGTCGGCGCTGATGGGCGACGCATTGATGGACGCGGCTCGCTTTGTGCCAGGATTGCTGACACTCATCGGTTTCTCCTTGTGTTTGTGCGAGACATAAGACGACCAAAGGATTAAGACGGCCTCTTTAAACGCGCTAATCCGCTTCTTGCCTGACCCCCCCCGGCACGCATCAAATGCTCAGCTCGGCTGAGAACGGAGTCCCAGGGTGCCCGTCAACGGATGAAATAATCCGGTCTGGTCTACGGGTGGACGTTTCTGCAAAGCTTGCCAAAACAGCGATGCAAGGCCATCCCGCGAGAAATCAACATATGGATTCACCGGGTCAGCTTTTTGGTCTGTTATGAACCCCTCCTCCCACCCTCTGGCTATAAATTCCATCACCAGGCAGATGCGTGAACCCGTACATCGATTTATTTCTGAGACTGATATTCAGATCAAGGATGAGGCTTTTTATTGCTCTTGTTTCTTTAGTTATATTATAAATGCATCCTCTGGGGTTCCAGCCGCCGCGCCTCTGGCCATGGATGGAATACTCTGTGCAGGAACTGATACTTATTGTAAAGATTCTCCGAACCTCGTCTGGGTATATCCACTAATAACGCTCTCTTGCAGGACGTCCCTTCTCCCACCAGTGACCTTCCATGCTTTCCCAGTGTTTAGCTGAAGTAGGGACGCTCTAGCCGTCTTGACCACTTTACTGTTTTAAAGTGGTCACGATGTGAGGAGTGGCCACCTTCACCCCCCCTTCTGCCCCGATCTCGTGGAATCTCTCGATGAAATGAAGGACTTCCCTCCGTCCCACCCAATGTCACCAGCAGCCAGGATTTTTGAATTTCCCGACTGCCAGTCACCAGATCGGTCACTAATGATGTCACACACACAGATCGGAGACGTCACCCCATTCGCTGTAGCGAGTTTTCTCAGTGAGGCAGCGATGGATCAGATCCGTGCATGCGCGTGCAGCGCCGATCCATTGTTCTGCATAGACACTAGTACATAAGGTGCGCAAGTCCCATAGTGCTGCACAATTTGCGGCTCCTAAGCTACAAAAATTGAGTAAGAGCGCAAATTGAGCAGAAAAGCTTTAGGGACTTCCACGTCCAAGAGTCACTGAGCTGAAGAAGAGGACCTGCGCCTGGCGAGCGAGAAAAGGTGAGTAAATTCACCAAGATATAAAAACAAATCAATGAAAGATAATTGAGGCTGTCAGCAGGATCTTCTCCATTATTTAAGGACAAAAAAGGAGGAACTTTATTTTCAATAGAATATCCCTTTAAGCACAGATAAAATTAAAGGGTTTCATTCCCCAACAAAAGCGAGCCAGGACTCAGATATGTGGTACAAAAAACAAAATGGGCTTTAATAAGACACATGAACAAAAATATATACAGTGCAAGGAGGAACCGGAAGAACAATGGAAGATGACACACTGGTGCTCCTCTTCTTTTCTTGCCTCTGGCGACTATGTGCGTGCAAACATAACCCAAAGAACATTGGACTTTATATATTTGGTTTATGCGTCTTATTAAAGTCCATTTTGCTTTTTGGACCACAAATCTGAGTCCTGTCTCAATTCTGTTGGGGAATGCCCACTCTGTGAATGTACGGTGCTCCATTGTTCTTTGGGTTATGGCTGCACGCACATCGTCGCCAGAGGCAAAGGAGAAGAAGAGGAGCACCAGGGTGTCATCTTCCATTGGTCCAGCGGTTCCTACTTGCACTCTAATAAGACGCATAAACCAAATATATAGAGTGCAAGTAGGTACCGGGAGAACAATGTAAGATGACACCCAGATGTCCTCCTATTTTCTCTAGTAGCAATGTGCGTGCAACCATAGCCCAAACACGAACAACAATAAAGGACATTACAATCACAGCTTGGGCACTGGGCTGTCTGAATAAGTTGAATGACAGATGGCACAAACGTCAACGACAACAGTCTCTTAGGAGAGACAAAGTTTTGTCCAGGCAAACGATGGCCGCTGAAATCTGTCACAACTGTAGAACAACATATGGGGTTGTTAGAAAGTTCTCTAGTGACACAAACACACAATAACCATAACCATCTCAACACAGACACCTTGCACGTATAAGGGGCACAGGGAGACTTGGACATAGAGGGTTGAGGGACAATATGAACAGTCAAACCCACAAGAAGCCAGTGTCCTACACCAACCTAAAGTAAATTCAGGTCAAGGTGCCCAAAGTCCTGAGTGGCCACCGACACCATGATAGGCTATGGGTTCTCTGAAGTGTAAAAGACGCCACATTCCCACCCAAAGAGTCAACCCAACTGCCATGGCGCTTTGAACCCTCTGGAAAGAGTCGGGTTCTGGATCTTCCGTCCTCTTCAGGAAATGGCGTTTTGCGTTGGATCGGGGGGCAGTTTGCGCTGTAAAGTAAGGTGCTGGCCATTTCCTTTGAAATCTTTGTTCGCCGGTGTTGGTTTTTCACTAGTCCTTTGGAAACAATAATGTTAAGACCCGCATTGACAGCTCCGGTGATGGCGGCCATGTTGTTTGTTGGATTTTGTTGTCACAAGGACTAGACGGACTCAGCCCATCAGTGTTTTGGGGGGTTAAGGTAGGGAAAGGACGCTTTGCCGCGCGCTGTCAGGAGCCTCGTCCTATTTATCACGGATGTTAATTGGGCTCAGTGTCTAAGTGTTCACGTGTGGCTATTTGTGGCTCGGGAACATATTCATCTCATTCTCCGCACCTATTAATAAGCCGCACTCCTGGGCTCAGCCTCCGGTGCCAGTTTTCGCTGACTGCGCGGATTCTCCGTGCTCATTGTGTCGGAGCCCATTTTTTTTTCTTTCCTTCTGATATTTTCGTGCACATAAAACCGTGTGGAAAACGGAGCCGCTCCCGGGGTCTCTGCGTCCGGCCGGCCGAACGAACGAGAAGACCTCAGACCGTCTGTATCTTAGCAGTGATGTTCCAAAATACCAAGAAAAGGGGGAGAATCGACGTCAGTGTTTTATTTTTACCTTGAATTAAAATTGGTGGGAACTCAGGGGTTAAATGTTAGCATCGATAGAGGCTGGATTTTAATCCTGTCCTGTTTTGGGCTCAGATTTGAGACCCATCTCTCCATAAGCAGTTCCTGCCATCCAATTACTTCTTATTTGTGAAATCGTATGATGTAATGTCTGCGCAGTGACATCATGTGTAATAAATAAGATGCTGCACGGTGCCCTCACATATCAGTGCATTAAGGGTTAATAGAACAACCTGGGATCTATCTAGTTTACCAATTGCGGGATGCCGTCATTTTTTTAAAGCTGCCAGGAGTTTACAATCTAGAGGAGCAGAGGGCCCGGCTCACAGGAGCTTACAATCTAGAGGAGCAGAGGGCCCGGCTCACAGGAGCTTACAATCTAGAGGAGCAGAGGGCCCGGCTCACAGGAGTTTACAATCTAGAGGAGCAGAGGGCCCGGCTCACAGGAGCTTACAATCTAGAGGAGCAGAGGGTCCGGCTCACAGGAGTTTACAATCTAGAGGAGCAGAGGGTCCGGCTCACAGGAGTTACAATCTAGAGGAGCAGAGGGTCCGGCTCACAGGAGTTACAATCTAGAGGAGCAGAGGGCCGGCTCACAGGAGCTTACAATCTAGAGGAGCAGAGGGTCCGGCTCACAGGAGTTTACAATCTAGAGGAGCAGAGGGTCCGGCTCACAGGAGCTTACAATCTAGAGGAGCAGAGGGTCCGGCTCACAGGAGCTTACAATCTAGAGGAGCAGAGGGCCCGGCTCACAGGAGCTTACAATCTAGAGGAGCAGAGGGTCCGGCTCACAGGAGTTTACAATCTAGAGGAGCAGAGGGCCCGGATCACAGGAGCTTACAATCTAGTGGAGCAGAGGGCCCGGCTCACAGGAGCTTACAATCTAGAGGAGCAGAGGGTCCGGCTCACAGGAGCTTACAATCTAGAGGAGCAGAGGGTCCGGCTCACAGGAGTTTACAATCTAGAGGAGCAGAGGGCCCGGATCACAGGAGCTTACAATCTAGTGGAGCAGAGGGCCCGGCTCACAGGAGCTTACAATCTAGTGGAGCAGAGGGTCCGGCTCACAGGAGCTTACAATCTAGTGGAGCAGAGGGCCCGGCTCACAGGAGTTTACAATCTAGAGGAGCAGAGGGTCTGGCTCACAGGAGCTTACAATCTAGAGGAGCAGAGGGCCCGGCTCACAGGAGTTTACAATCTAGAGGAGCAGAGGGTCCGGCTCACAGGAGCTTACAATCTAGAGGAGCAGAGGGTCCGGCTCACAGGAGCTTACAATCTAGAGGAGCAGAGGGTCCGGCTCACAGGAGTTTACAATCTAGAGGAGCAGAGGGTCCGGCTCACAGGAGTTTACAATCTAGAGGAGCAGAGGGCCCGGATCACAGGAGCTTACAATCTAGTGGAGCAGAGGGCCCGGCTCACAGGAGCTTACAATCTAGTGGAGCAGAGGGTCCGGCTCACAGGAGCTTACAATCTAGTGGAGCAGAGGGCCCGGATCACAGGAGCTTACAATCTAGTGGAGCAGAGGGCCCGGCTCACAGGAGTTTACAATCTAGAGGAGCAGAGGGCCCGGCTCACAGGAGCTTACAATCTAGTGGAGCAGAGGGTCCGGCTCACAGGAGTTTACAATCTAGTGGAGCAGAGGGCCCGGCTCACAGGAGTTTACAATCTAGAGGAGCAGAGGGTCCGGCTCACAGGAGCTTACAATCTAGAGGAGCAGAGGGCCCGGCTCACAGGAGCTTACAATCTAGTGGAGCAGAGGGTCCGGCTCACAGGAGTTTACAATCTAGAGGAGCAGAGGGTCCGGCTCACAGGAGTTTACAATCTAGAGGAGCAGAGGGTCCGGCTCACAGGAGCTTACAATCTAGAAGAGCAGAGGGTCTGGCTCACAGGAGCTTACAATCTAGTGGAGCAGAGGGCCCGGCTCCCAGGAGCTTACAATCTAGAGGAGCAGAGGGTCCGGCTCACAGGAGCTTACAATCTAGAGGAGCAGAGGGCCCGGCTCACAGGAGTTTACAATCTAGAGGAGCAGAGGGTCCGCTCACAGGAGTTTACAATCTAGAGGAGCAGAGGGCCCGCTCACAGGAGTTTACAATCTAGAGGAGCAGAGGGCCGGCTCACAGGAGCTTACAAACTAGAGGAGCAGAGGGCCCGGCTCACAGGAGTTTACAATCTAGAGGAGCAGAGGGCCCGGCTCACAGGAGTTTACAATCTAGAGGAGCAGAGGGCTCGGCTCACAGGAGTTTACAATCTAGAGGAGCAGAGGGCCCGGCTCACAGGAGCTTACAATCTAGAGGAGCAGAGGGCCCGGCTCACAGGAGCTTACAATCTAGAGGAGCAGAGGGCCCGGCTCACAGGAGCTTACAATCTAGAGGAGCAGAGGGCCCGGCTCACAGGAGCTTACAAACTAGAGGAGCAGAGGGCCCGGCTCACAGGAGTTTACAATCTAGAGGAGCAGAGGGTCCGGCTCACAGGAGTTTACAATCTAGAGGAGCAGAGGGTCCGGCTCACAGGAATTTACAATCTAGAGGAGCAGAGGGTCCGGCTCACAGGAGCTTACAATCTAGAGGAGCAGAGGGCCCGGCTCACAGGAGCTTACAATCTAGAGGAGCAGAGGGCCCGGCTCACAGGAGCTTACAATCTAGAGGAGCAGAGGGCCCGGCTCACAGGAGTTTACAATCTAGAGGAGCAGAGGGCCCGGCTCACAGGAGCTTACAATCTAGAGGAGCAGAGGGTCCGGCTCACAGGAGTTACAATCTAGAGGAGCAGAGGGCCCGGCTCACAGGAGCTTACAATCTAGAGGAGCAGAGGGCCCGGCTCACAGGAGCTTACAATCTAGAGGAGCAGAGGGCCCGGCTCACAGGAGCTTACAAACTAGAGGAGCAGAGGGCCCGGCTCACAGGAGTTTACAATCTAGAGGAGCAGAGGGTCCGGCTCACAGGAGCTTACAATCTAGAGGAGCAGAGGGTCCGGCTCACAGGAATTTACAATCTAGAGGAGCAGAGGGTCCGGCTCACAGGAGCTTACAATCTAGAGGAGCAGAGGGTCCGGCTCACAGGAGCTTACAATCTAGAGGAGCAGAGGGCCCGGCTCACAGGAGCTTACAATCTAGAGGAGCAGAGGGTCCGGCTCACAGGAGTTTACAATCTAGAGGAGCAGAGGGCCCGGCTCACAGGATAGATTTCTTGTATGTAGAGTATATGCCCATCTGGTTGGAAAGACGTTCTCATTCTCACCCATCCTGTCCCCACGGATGTTCCTCCTCCTCCTCTGCGTCATCGAGTCTGCCTTGAGCCGCCATATTTTTCCTTTTTGTGCGTTTGCCACTGGAAGAATTATTATTTTTTACTATTTTTGTTATAGCGGCAGAGCCTTCCCGCATAATGTTATGCTGCTCTAAATTGGCTTCTACGCCCGACCGAGGCAGAAACGCTCAGCTGGACGCCAAACCTGATTACATTTGTGCTTTTAGCAGAGAGAAGGCAATTTCTTCCCATCCTGCTCTCCAAAGCCCACGGCGCGCAAAGTAAATCCTCCGCTCGTCTTCCCGGCCGTCCTCACTGTAACTCTTTCCACGCTGACAATAAAACATCCCGTTCAATAAATGCCTATTTGACGTCATAAACCCATTTTTGCCGTCATTCCATCTCCTTGTACGTAGTCTTTCCCAAACCTCGTCCTCAGGTGGTCCCCCTAACAGGCCAGGTTTGCAGGATATGTGAAGCACAGCACGGCTGATAGGATTTGCTGCTAAGTGATTGTAGGATTCAGTCTGCATTTCCCCAAGGGAATCCTGCAAACCTGTCCTGTTAGGGGGACCTGAGGAACTGGTATGGGAAGCACTGCCGTAGGGGCAGAAACAAAAAGCGCAACGGTGGCGGCTCTTCAGTATCCCAACATGGAGGCATGCAGCGTCCCATACTCAACGCTTTAAAAAACAAAATATACGTGAAATCCTGCTGTATTTATTTTATGGTGACTTGCAGAGAATCACAGGGGTAATACACATTTTCCGACAAAGCAGTTGAGGTCAGGGAACTCCGGAGATGGAAAAAGTTTCATCCAAAACATTAGATTCTCCAGCAATTCTGATCCAAAACGTGTGATTTCCCAGCAATTCTGGTCCAAAACGTGCATTCCCCAGCAATTCTGATCCAAAACGTGTGATTTCCCAGCAATTCTGGTCCAAAACGTGCGTTCCCCAGCAATTCTGATCCAAAACGCGCATTCCCCAGCAATTCTGATCCAAAACGTGCGTTCCACAGGAAATCTGATCCAAAAACGCCCATTTCCCAGCAATTCTGTTCCAAAACGTGCGATTTCCCAGCAATTCTGATCCAAAACGTGTGATTTCCCAGCAATTCTGATCCAAAACGTGCATTCCCCAGCAATTCTGATCCAAAACGTGCGGTCCTCAGCAATTCTGATCCAAAAAATGCGTTCCCCAGCAATTCTGATCCACAACGCACATTCCCCAGCAATTCTGATCCAAATCGTGCGATTTCCCCAGAAATTCTGATCCAAAACGTGCGTTCCCCAGCAATTCTGATCCAAAACTTGCGTTCCCAAGCAATTATTATTATTCTTTATTTATAAAGCGCCAGCATATTCCGCAGCGCTGTACAATAAGCACAGTATAGACAGGGTTACAATACATTGAACAACATTTGACAAACAGTACAGGAGGAGATGAGGGCCCTATTCCCGTAGGAACTCACAATCTGGGAGGGTTGGGGTTGGAAACAGGAGGAGAGGACTGTAAGGTGAGAGTGATTGATGATTGTGTCAGTAAGTTGGGTGGTAGGTTTCCCTAAATAGGAATGTTTTAAGGGAGCGTTTGAAGGAAGAGAAGTTAGGGGAAAGTCTGACAGTACGAGGGAGAGCGTTCCAGAGAGTGGGGGCTGCGCGTGAGAAATCCTGCAGTCTATCATGGGAAGAGGTGATGCGGGGAGAAGCTAGGCGCAGGTCACTGTTTGACCTTAGGGAGCGGGCCGGGGTGTATTTGGTGATTAGTGAGGACAGGTAGTGGGGAGCTGAGTTAGTGAGGGTTTTGTAGGTAAACAAAACCTGCGATTTCCCAGCAATTCTGATCCAAAACGTGCGTTCCTCAGCAATTCTGATCCAAAATGTGCATCGTGTGCTTTTTTAAATTCTTTTAGTTCTATGTAAAACACAAAGGCTGCGCTGAAACATTTCTAATAATATAATCGTTTCAATGCATCTGTGTTTATTATTTTTATATAAACAAACATGATGCTTTGAAACATTTCTAGTAATTATCATATCCGCTGGTTAAGGCTGGCGGCCGTCCACTGGATCCGTAGTCGGACAACCGACTTTTTCGTCAGACCATGGACGACGTTGGTCGTCCGACCAGGTCACACTATGGTCGTCCACTGCGTGCGATCTGTCGTGCGACCACAGATGATCCAGATAAAAATCAAACAGCGGTGGAGTGCAGAGGCTGCCAAAACCATAATGAACGTTTTTTTTTATTTATAAAAAAACAGCACATCCTGCTTTTAGAAACACTCAGTCCTTTTTAAGAAAAAAATAATTCTAAAAATTGTTCAGAAGAAAAAAATATGTTTTTTAAAAACAAAAGTACATTTAACCCTTTCCATGCGGAGGATGCACTCAGCGCGTCCTGCCGCATGGCTAGTTGGCTGTGGAGGACGTGCTGAGCGCGTCCTCACGTCCTCGTGCTGAGCGCAATGGCGCCAGTTTCGAAATTAACCCCTTGCTGCCACCTATGGTTCATTGGAACCCCCTATCTCCCGATCCATGACAGCTAGGGGTTAATGTTTGCTATCATTGGAACGGCCAGAGCGTGGCCTTTCCAATGATACCAAACATGACCATGTAAAATGTAAAAAAAATAAAAAATAATTGTAAAAAATATTTTTTTTAAAAAAAAACTTTTGTATTTTTGTTTGGTTTTATTAGTGCAACAATATTGTTCCCATTTCAATTATAATGTGAACAATGATGCTGCACTAACGATTTTTTCTATGGGGGGCGTTAAAAAACACGTAATTTTCCCCAAAAAAAGGTAACGATTCCCCATTTCAAAAATTTTTAACAAGCGCAACCCATAGAAAATATAACCGCAAACGCTCACATGTTAAAATGTGAAAAAAAACACTTTACACATTGTAAATTATTGAAAATTCACATTTTATTGCATTTTTTGTTATAATATACAGACAGGACATGACGTATACATATAAAAATGACATATTATGAATCTGCCGAGTCTGACGGAAAGAACGATATATAATATGTCTGGGTCGTATAATAAAATGTGACTTCAAATCGCGTTTAAACATGATGAGCGAAAGCGGTAAAAATGAGCTCAGTACAGAGGTGTGAAAAGGCTCAGCAGCGAAAGGGTTAAAACCTATGGGATATGCAGCCAGTTTCATGGTAGTGATTGGTCACCTGGTATTCCTTTTTTATTTACCTGCAGTGTATGGATTCTACATGTTGCAGGGTGGCACTTTTCATGCAATGCCCATCAGCTTGAATAAGTGAAACATGGCCAACCTGGTAACCCTAGCGTCTGCATATCTATACTATAAAACAAGAAGGGCTGGCGTGTCCGTCACCAAAACCCTACTGCGCATGCGCGCGCAACCTGCGGCGGTTGGCTGCACGCGCATCCAACGGCCGCGGCACGCGCACAGACGGCGTGCGAGAGGGACAAAACAAATCCGATCCATTGGAGAGGAGCACAGCACAGCGCCTCTCCAATGGATCGGATTTGTTTTCTGCATCTCCTCCTTGCCGGCTTCCATCTCCTCCGTGCCCGGCCTACATCTCCTCCGTGCCCGGCCTACATCTCCTCCGTGCCCGGCTTCCATCTCCTCCGTGCCCGGCCTACATCTCCTCCGTGCCCGGCCTGCATCTCCTCCGTGCCCGGCCTGCCATATTACCAGTCTGCCATGCATATTACCAGTTCCCAGCCATATTACCAGTCTGCCATGCATAATACCAGTCTGCCATGCACAATACCAGTTCCCAGCCATATTACCAGTCTGCCATGCACATTACCAGTCTGCCATGCACAATACCAGTCTGCCATGCATATTACCAGTCTGCCATGCACAATACCAGTCTGCCATGCACAATACCAGTCTGCCATGCATATTACCAGTTCCCAGCCACATTACCAGTCTGCCATGCACAATACCAGTCTGCCATGCACAATACCAGTCTGCCATGCACATTACCAGTCTGCCATGCACAATACCAGTCTGCCATGCATATTACCAGTCTGCCATGCATATTACCAGTCTGCCATGCATATTACCAGTCTGCCATGCACAATACCAGTCTGCCATGCATATTACCAGTTCCCAGCCATATTACCAGTCTGCCATGCATATTACCAGTCTGCCATGCACAAAACCAGTCTGCCAGCCATATTACCAGTTCGGCAGCCATATTACCAGTCTGCCATGCACAATACCAGTTCGCCAGCCATATTACCAGTCTGCCATGCACAATACCAGTCTGCCAGACATATTACCAGTCTGCCATGCACAATACCAGTCTGCCAGCCACATTACCAGTTCGCCAGCCACATTACCAGTTCGCCAGCCACATTACCAGTCTGCCAGCCATATTACCAGTCTGCCAGCCATATTACCAGTCTGCCAGCCATAATACCAGTGTGCGTAAATACCAGCCTGCCATGCCATGCATACCACGTGCCATTAAATATACGCATAATGTATACGCTACAAAAAAAATGCCCGCCCAAGCCCAACACAATCTAAGGGGCCCCATGAGTTTACAATCTAAGGGGCCCCATGAGTTTACAATCTGAGGGTCCCACGAGTTTACAATCTGAGGGTCCGGTTCCCGTGAGTTTACAATCTGAGGGTCCGATTCCCGTGAGCTTACAATCTAAGAGGGAAGAGGAACCTACTCTAATATATAAATTCCTTTGTAATGCGCTGTCAGCTGTGCGCGCACCCATCACAGCTGCTCAGTTGGCCCTCCTGTTGCGGATGGGATGGCGATGGACGCGTTACAAACGCATTTATATAGAGAGATACTCTTGGATAGGACATTGAAAAAAAACTATGTGGACGTGAATTCTGACCTGGCGACAACAACAATAGACCGCCCTCTGGGCCGGCTTTCCACCTAGTATATATATATTTTGTTAAGTCAGTAAGCAGGTGGGAAGGCAGAACATGTTACAATAACCTGCAGCCGCCTCCATCTGCCACTTCCTTTGACCTTTCCAGATCAAAATCAATCCAAATCACTCCCCTGATCAGCTTGTCCACATCCATCTTCTCTCCGGAGATCTGTCAGATGTCTGCGATTTCCCCCCCCCCCTCAAATGGAAGGCATCGCACATCTGATGGCATCTTTCACCGTCGCTGGAAGTCTGATGTCGGACGCAATGGCCAATGGTCCATTCACCTGCATGTTGTAGGATCGGTCGGACGACGAGACGCGATATCGGATGATGGCACCATCGCACAAATACGGATCCAGTGGACGGCCAGCCTTAGGCTGGGGTCAGACTAACGCAGTGCGAACGCACGTGCAGCCGCACTTTATCACGGACGACGCAAAAAGTGCATTTGTCTGACCCTTACCTTTGTCCTGACCTCCGCACGGCGTAACTCGGTGTGTTTAGTTGTCATTTATATGGCACGGCTCATATTAACAAGACAATGTTTGGAGGGTTTTTATACAAAATTCACATAAAATCTGGTATTTTGGGGTAATGTGCTTTAGGTTTCCATGGTGATGTCTCAGTTTCTTTCACCAGATTTGCTCAATTCAGGGTTACAATAAAGTTGCTCTGATCACACCGTACCCAACGGTCATGTTTTTAATTTCTCTGTTCGCCGCAACACATCGAGTCCGGTAATAGGAGCATTTTGACCACTGAACCTCTATTCTGTCTTCAGAGGGTATGGTATGAGTCCTAGGTGTTTGGGGGCACCATTAGCCGCAGTCCACAAGCCACCATCGATGATTCTCTCCCTCGGTGCCCGGCTAAACCAACGGTAAACACAGGCCTGGCACTCACAGCCCACGTATTACAGACCCAGATGGAGCTGTTTGGGTGAACGGGAAATTATTCTAAGGTCAGTTGAGGGTTTGTTTGTAAACAGACCATTAATTCCAGACAGAAGCGGCCGCCATAAAGCGCTGATTTCATAACAAAGCGCGCCGTAAAAAAATCAAAGATATACGGGTAATGGCGCAATCCGGTGCAGCCGCCCCATCACTGAAACGCCCCTCATTTTAAATGATGTGATTAGTGAACGAAAGCGACTGAGCTGGAAATTGAATCATTCTTCAGAAGCTTTTGATTAGCGTCACCCCCCCCCCTTCGGTACCCGCCGCAGACAGTGACGGATCACGCGGCCCTTGAATTGGGAATATTAACCGGTGCCATTAAAAACTAATATTAAGACCCAAGGCGAGCGAATGGAGGCGGCGCCTCGCCGTATCTCGCCTCGTGGTATGTTTTCTGCTTCGCCGCGTCATTCCCTTTTTGTTGGATGAGTAGGTTTCCCAGATCGACCATGTTTTCCTGGACGCATATAATATATTCATGCCGATTGGGCAGTGCATGAAAAGTGCTGCCCCGCAGCATGTATAATCCATACACTGCAGGTAAGGAATCCCAGGTGACCTGCCTTGATTTCCTTACCGCAGCGTATGGATTATACATGTTGCGGGGCAGCATTTTTCCCTGTGCTCCCCCTCTGCATGAAATAGTAATATGTGTCCAGGAAAACATGGCCGACCTGGCAACTCTGATAAGCCACTAGATACTACCCCCCCCCCCCCCTCGGCGCTTGTAGTATTACAGACTCTGGCTTGGGTGATTTCATATAAAGGTCTTTAATTATATTTTGAGGGCCCTGGGGGATGTTTAGACCTCCTTGTATGTTGTGCACAGCCAGCATTCATATGGCAGAGGAAGTGATGTAACCGCGGTCTGCTTATTCCCAGTGAGACGCTTCGTACCGGATTGCCGGCGCCTTCGATTTATTTTTTTAACACGTGCAGTAAAGTCGCTTTGTGTCACTGGTCAAATATTGAGGATTTGGGAGAGCAGACGCATGCCGAGGAGCTCTGCCGATATCTGGCTTTAACTGCCGATTTTATTTGCCACCCTCTCGTCCGGCATTATATTTTTGAGGAACCAAGGACCCTTTGACACGCTGGGGCACCCTGAGTAGCAGTTCCCCGATCGCTTGCCGGCGTGTTTCAGCTCCAGCAGGATTCGGGCCTAGTGCGGCCTACTCAGACCGGGGACTTTACTGACACTCGGTGCGGAAGTGGTCGCGGGCCGTGGTCAGATTGCCTACCCCTGAAGGATGGGTAAGAAGAACTTGGGACCGGGAGGCAAATTGGAGACCCCTCGTCGGCGTTAGCAAGATATCAGGGAGTCACTGGGAAGCAGATATGTTGTGACAGGTTCGACCACCTTACCCCCGGGCTTCAGCTCCTCGGAAGATGATGAACTCGTGTGGTCCCTGGGAAGTGGGACTGCTGTAAACTGGCTGGATCAGGCCCACCGAGAGGGTGGCCGGGTGACACAGAGCCCAGCTGTGAAGAAAAGGGCCCAGAAGAAACGGAGGTCTCAGGAGGCCCTGGAGACTCCCTCCATAACTTCACAGGGAGGCTCTGAGGATGGCCTGCTACTTCCTGGCGGGAAAAATGTGTCGCCGCGGCCCCAGGGTCGTCTCTCTTAGTCGACTCTGGAGCAGCAGACGCAGGGTGCTACTGGAAGATTGGGGTCCCCCTCGGGTAATGACTCAATTTTGGCTCCCCCGATATTGATGCCATTTCTTTCGCAGTGACAGACGACGCACGACCAACGACAATGGACGATTACCGAAATTTTCTAGCTGAGATTAGGTCTACGTGGTCTGCTGCGCTGTCTGGGGTACGATCTGAAGTGGAGGAGCTACGCTCCCAAGTGGTGGCGGTTCAGGAAGGGTCTGCAGATGTGGTAGCGGAGCAATCTGTCCTTTCGTCTCAGATGGGCGCACTGCGAGACCAGGTCGACCTCCTGACTCGTACAGTGGAAACCCTTGAATCCAGACACCGCAGGCGAAACATTTGGGTTAGGTGGGGTCCCAGAATCGGTGCCCCTGTCGGAGCTACTCCCTTATGTGACCCGATTGACACACCAGATATCGGGGTCTTCTTCTGATGAGACGGGCATGTTCAGCTCAGTGTTCCGGATCCGTAAGGCTGCGATGGCCCCCCAGAGTGCCCCGCGAGATGTCATTGTAGTTAATAAAGAGATCGCTACCACAATGGTAGAACGTAACAAATTGATAATACCAGAAAGAATTATGAAGTATTAACAGGAAGTATGGTGAAGAAAGGTAGTGAAAGACCAAAGGGATTACCCCTATATAATTCGAAAACTACAGTTACTCTGATAAGAATATCAGGGTACTAGTGTCTCCCAGAGACCAAATTAATAATTAACTTTTATTGAATTTGATTAAAACGACAGACAAAAATAGACAATGCATTCAAAACGAGATATAATGAAATAAAAACAAAAACAATTCTGCTGTAAAGATTATTGAGTACAACGGCAGGAGATGTGATCAATGATCAATACAGTAGGTGGCCTTCAAGGGTCACCTCAAGGTATTGTGACATATATAGAGGATAGATAACAATATCAAGCCATGAAAAAACTGCACGTACAAAAAGCAGAAAGAGCAGAAGCACGACACTCCTATTGAGAGGAATTGGCTCAAATAGCCTAATCTAAACGTATCTCTGTATTTGCCCCAATTGCCATTGCCAAGGGGACCCAACAAAGGGGTATATGTGTATATTAGGGGTCTCGAAATACAGATTCCCAGGATGACACCAGGGAGTTCTTGCCCAGCATCATCACTATTTTCATTATCGTATTTTCTGAATATTGATGTTCCAGTTTAATTTAGGCGAATTTTCATAAGACAATTTCATTACTTCTCTACATTTACTCTGTTTAGCGATTATTTTTCTCTAGTGATATTCACAATCCAGTAATAAGTATGACTCCATCATATCACGATTAAACTCATCGTATTACGGCTCTTGACTACCGGATTTACATCGATACCACAATGTAGCGAGATTTTTTCGCTCTACCAGTCACCTAGGTACATGAACATAATAGGGATCACTATTGGATCTCCCGGTTGTCGATCCTCATGGCAGTCACATGATTTGATTGTCTGCCATCCCTTTGTCCCATTGGTCAGTTTACCGGCTGGGGCGGAACATCCACAATTTAAATACCCCTGCCTTTCTTTTAGTCTGTAAGCACTCCTGACGAGCCATTTGTGGCGAAACGCGTGTCGGGTGCACTTCGCAGGCAAGAACTCCCTGGTGTCATCCTGGGAATCTGTATTTCGAGACCCCTAATATACACATATACCCCTTTGTTGGGTCCCCTTGGCAATGGCAATTTGGGCAATTACAGAGATACGTTTACATTAGGCTATTTGAGCCAATTCCTCTCAATAGGAGTGTCGTGCTTCTGCTCTTTCTGCTTTTTGTACGTGCAGTTTTTTCATGGCTTGATATTGTTATCTATCCTCTATATATGTCACAATACCTTGAGGTGACCCTTGAAGGCCACCTACTGTATTGATCATTGATCACATCTCCTGCCGTTGTACTCAATAATCTTTACAGCAGAATTGTTTTTGTTTTTATTTCATTATATCTCGTTTTGAATGCATTGTCTATTTTTGTCTGTCGTTTTAATCAAATTCAATAAAAGTTAATTATTAATTTGGTCTCTGGGAGACATTAGTACCCTGATATTCTTATCAGAGTAACTGTAGTTTTTAGTTACTAAAGACACCGCTGTGAAGACGCGGATTATGTCTACCCCGGCAGCTTGGGCAACGGTGCAATTTGAAGGAACTTCGCTGACACGCTATAATGACCTACCATTCTTGACCCTGCTCGCAAGACGATGGTTTCGGGAAGTGACAGCTTTTCTCCGTCGTAAGGAGGTCAACTACCGATGGGGACTGGCCGGATCTCTTGTAGTGACATACGGAGCGATACCCCTTGTCATTTCCAACCCAGCTGAGGCCTGGCCGATACTGTCTGGAGCGGGACTAACCTTGGAACCGCCAGACGCTTCACCTGGTTGATGACCTTTTTCCCAGATATGATTCTGATATCACGTTTTTGTTGGGATACTGTTCCCCCACTGTTGAGTTGTGTCCTTGTGACACGGTGACACTTTTTGCGGTCCTTCATGTTTTCTGCACCATTCGGTTTCCCTTTTTGGAAATCTCTAGCCTTGATTTTTGAGTCTCCCCGTTTACAGAAGTTTCTCCCCAGTTATTTCCCCCTCCCCCTGCATTCAGAGACGAAGTAGACAATTTCTGAGGACATTTTTTTATTTTCTCCCCTGCCCAGTCCCCCCCTCTTTTTCTCACGAGCAGAGTATCTTTCTTTCGAGGTGTCTGTCTACCTTTTATGTGTACCCTCCCCTTTACAAGAGTTCCTGATGACTTTGACGCCGAAGATCCCTGGCTGGGGATCACCTAGACTTTTGCGTTACCCCTCCCCTTTTATCTGATATATATCGCTGAGACCCCCCTTATTTGAGGATGTCGCGGCCGTGGCTTGGTGTAACTGCTCACTCAGTGTGGGTAAGGCAGGAACTGATTTTATTTTGGATTTACAGCAGAATATTTACACACAGGTCATACTCATGGAAAAGATTGAACAAAAGAAGCAATGGGACAACACACACACGGGATGGACAGCCCAACAAAGGTATTAATATACTGAGTATCCCATACACACGCCCTGACCTGGCAGACAAAGGAACTCACTTCTACCTCGTTACAAGGAGGAAAAAGGTGCGGTTCCAGGTCTGGCTACTTCCAGTTCCAGGGATGAATCCAGTAGAGATCTAGTTTGTTAGTTACCGAAGTTAGATGGAAACATTTAGGACACTAACACAACAATACAGTAACAAGCGGGAAGACGGCACCGCACACGACACTTTACAGTGAACATATCTGGCAACGATACAACACCTCTCGCAAGGCGGACAACACCTCTCGCAAGGCGGACAACACCTCTCGCAAGGCGGACAACACCTCTCGCAAGGCGGACAACACCTCTCGCAAGGCGGACAACACCTCTCGCAAGGCGGACCACACCGATATCTGGGCTTAAAACCCTGATAACATATGTACCCTGTATCTACAAGGAGCACAGGGTGACTTTAGACCTGAGAAGACTGTGGAACGATCTAAAATGTCAGAGCCACCAAAACCCACAGTCGCACAACTCCCAAAATTAATTTCAGATCCCTGTAACCCAAATCCCATCATACATGCACCTCGGTGTTAGGTTTATCTGCTCGCTGTTTACGTATAGTATGTGGAGCCGTTTGCCAGGCCCATCCTGTTCCTTCTCAGGCCAGACCCTGCGTTAATGGAGGTGTTTGGAGTCTGTTCATTAAAGGCGTCAGATCCAGGAGGAGGTCCCGTTCTGCTTCTTTGTATCCCATCGTCCCTTGTCCTCCAGAGTGTGCAGTTTAGTGAATAAGCCCCTTGGCTGCTCGCAGGATGTGTTTTCTTGCCGCTCTCGAGTCAGCGTCAGGTCTCCTCTCCTGTGACTTATTGTGAGTGTTATCGCTTTATATCTGCGAGTCAGGCTTTTATGTCCGCCGAGGTTGTCAGCGCATCGACCGTTACGATGAGCGATTGGCACCCGGACACACATCCCTTTAAACGTGGTGAATTTATTCCGTGCAGTTTGTGCGCCGGACGCGTCCTGCACTATACGTCTAACGCGTCCCCCCCTTCCCTTTTCCAAAGCGCAGAACTCGCCACATCTCATCGCCCTCTCATTCCAACGACTGACGTGACACCGAGGACAAATACTGGCGGATTAATGGCAGGAATCATTGTAATGGGGATTGTACGACAAGACAGGATCCCGGTGAGCGCCGTCACTCCAACTGGGATGACGGGAGGACGCCGCCAGCAAGATGGATCTCACGTATGTAAAATGAGATCATAACAAACACCATGTATGAGTGAGGTCTTCACGGGGCATCGCAACAGTTTCATTAACGCCGCAGGCTTCCTGTGCTGAATGGACTTTCTGTTCATGGATGAGGAGATGCGGTTGGGCCGACAGAGGTGACGCGTGCTCCTCGTCTCACGTGAGATGCCTGCAGGTTAATTATAAACCTGGAGTGGTCCATTCCTGCGCTGGTTCTGCTTCCGTCCCCATAAACGGCGATTCTTGGAGCTGCTTCATGTTAATAGAATCATTCAGGATGATCATAGTGAACTACATCTCCCATGATGCTCGGCCACATAAGAGAAATGAGGCTTACGAAGATCATGTTGGTCGAAAACCGCCACAAGCAGAGAGATGCAATTTATGTGAAGTCTGTTAGTGAGGACCCGGGTTATATCTGTGTGATTTGTGTCAGGGAGGGGTCGGGTTATATCTGTGTGATTTGTGTCAGGGAGGGGTCGGGTTATATCTGTGTGATTTGTGTCAGGGAGGGGCCGGGTTATATCTGTGTGATTTGTGTCAGGGAGGGGTCGGGTTAGATCTGTGTGATTTGTGTCAGGGAGGGGTCGGGTTATATCTGTGTGATTTGTGTCAGGGAGGGGTCGGGTTATATCTGTGTGATTTGTGTCGGGGAGGGGTCGGGTTATATCTGTGTGATTTGTGTCAGGGAGGGGTCGGGTTATATCTGTGTGATTTGTGTCAGGGAGGGGTCGGGTTATATCTGTGTGATTTGTGTCAGGGAGGGGTCGGGTTATATCTGTGTGATTTGTGTCGGGGAGGGGTCGGGTTATATCTGTGTGATTTGTGTCAGGGAGGGGTCGGGTTATATCTGTGTGATTTGTGTCAGGGAGGGGTCGGGTTATATCTGTGTGATTTGTGTCAGGGAGGGGTCGGGTTATATCTGTGTGATTTGTGTCGGGGAGGGGTCGGGTTATATCTGTGTGATTTGTGTCAGGGAGGGGTCGGTTATATCTGTGTGATTTGTGTCGGGGAGGGGTTGGGTTATATCTGTGTGATTTGTGTCGGGGAGGGGTCGGGTTATATCTGTGATTTGTGTCAGGGAGGGGTCGGGTTATATCTGTGTGATTTGTATCAGGGAGGGGTCGGGTTATATCTGTGATTTGTGTCAGGGAGGGGTCGGGTTATATCTGTGTGATTTGTGTCGGGGAGGGGTCGGGTTATATCTGTGTGATTTGTATCAGGGAGGGGTCGGGTTATATCTGTGTGATTGGTGTCGGGGAGGGGTCGGGTTATATCTGTGTGATTTGTATCAGGGAGGGGTCGGGTTATATCTGTGATTTGTGTCAGGGAGGGGTCGGGTTATATCTGTGTGATTGTGTCGGGGAGGGGTCGGGTTATATCTGTGTGATTTGTATCAGGGAGGGGTCGGGTTATATCTGTGATTTGTGTCAGGGAGGGGTCGGGTTATATCTGTGTGATTTGTGTCAGGGAGGGGCCGGGTTATATCTGTGTGATTTGTGTCAGGGAGGGGTCGGGTTATATCTGTGTGATTTGTGTCAGGGAGGGGTCGGGTTATATCTGTGTGATTTGTGTCAGGGAGGGGTCGGGTTATATCTGTGTGGTTTGTTTCGGGGAGGGGTCGGGTTATATCTGTGTGATTTGTGTCGGGGAGGGGTCGGGTTATATCTGTGTGATTTGTGTCAGGGAGGGGTCGGGTTATATCTGTGTGATTTGTATCAGGGAGGGGTCGGTTTATATCTGTGATTTGTGTCGGGGAGGGGTCGGGTTATATCTGTGTGATTTGTGTCAGGGAGGGGTCGGGTTATATCTGTGTGATTTGTGTCAGGGAGGGGTCGGGTTATATCTGTGTGATTTGTGTCGGGGAGGGGTCGGGTTATATCTGTGATTTGTATCAGGGAGGGGTCGGTTTATATCTGTGATTTGTGTCAGGGAGGGGTCAGGTTATATCTGTGTGATTTGTGTCAGGGAGGGGTCGGTTATATCTGTGTGATTTGTGTCAGGGAGGGGACGGGTTATATCTGTGTGATTTGTGTCGGGGAGGGATCGGGTTATATCTGTGTGATTTGTGTCAGGGAGGGGTTGGGTTATATCTGTGATTTGTGTCGGGGAGGGGTCGGGTTATATCTGTGTGATTTGTGTCAGGGAGGGGTCAGGTTATATCTGTGTGATTTGTGTCAGGGAGGGGTCAGGTTATATCTGTGATTTGTGTCGGGGAGGGGTCGGGTTATATCTGTATGATTTGTGTCAGGGAGGGGTCGGGTTATATCTGTGTGATTTGTGTCGGGGAGGGGTCGGGTTATATCTGTGTGATTTGTGTCAGGGAGGGGTCGGTTATATCTGTGTGATTTGTGTCAGGGAGGGGTCGGGTTATATCTGTGTGATTTGTGTCAGGGAGGGGTCGGGTTATATCTGTGTGATTTGTTTCAGGGAGGGGTCGGGTTATATCTGTGTGATTTGTGTCAGGGAGGGGTCGGGTTATATCTGTGATTTGTGTCAGGGAGGGGTCGGGTTATATCTGTGTGATTTGTGTCAGGGAGGGGTCGGGTTATATCTGTGTGATTTGTGTCGGGGAGGGGTCAGGTTGTATCTGTGTGATTCCTGTATGTTGCTGCCATTGTGAGACGTTGTGTGTCGGGATGCCGCCTTGTGGTTAGAGTATCCGTGTTTTGGGCCCTTTTTAACGTTCTCGCAGTGGAGTCCTATCCCTATGAAGACCTCCCCCCCCTCCCGTTACCTGTACTTTCTCTCCGGGTCCGTGTAGCTGCGGTTGTTTTGAATGCAGATTCTCGGCTCTGCGCGTCGCCCCGTGGGTCCGTGTGATTTGCGGCTCCTCCCGCGCCGCTCAGCTTTATCTTGTAAATCCGTCGTCTCTTTAGTTTTACAGAAAACAAACTTTGTACGTCAATATTTAAATCTTGTCTTTCTAAACGATTTCCTTCGCCCGGTGCGCGGGGGGACGGCGCGCGGCGTCTGTTCCATTCATGTCAAAGCGTTTTGGTTGTTTCATCCTGTGATTTCTCTCGTCCTGTTTGTAGTTTTTCCTTTGCGCTCGAGTCGTGTGTCGCGTGTCGCGTTTCGCCTTCCTGATTTCCTTTCAAGCGGCGGCGTTTGATCTGCTCCCTGATCTGGGGATATTATTGGTAATTACTCGATAGATCGCTCCTTTTTTATCTTGGTTTTTAAGGTGTTTTCGGTTTGAAGCTTCGTCTGGGGAGAGGTGAGACTCTTCTTCTTTCTGTTCCGATTTCTTATCCACCTTCTGCGTTTGTGACCGAAATTTGATGGGATCGTTCCTCAAAGTCCAGTGAGAGTTATTGGTCCTAAACAAGCTCTGCCAACGTGTCCCCCCCCCCCCCCTTCGCCATTTATTTAATTCTCCTAAAATCAGATTTAATTCCTCTCTCTACCCACCGACTCATCATCATCGAAGAAGTTATGATACAGAACATCTCCCATAAGGATCTGTTTGGCCGCTGGATCGGGCCTAGTCACCCAGCTGCTGTCCAGCATGGCCCTCAAGACCACCCGACGTAGCTTCTCACTGGTGATTGGAGCATCCCAACTTCCTGGGCGACGCCATCATTTCTCCTCCTCGGTCCAGATCGTCCTCTCTTCAGAGCTAGGAGACCCGCTAGGCTTCAAGACCACAACACGCACATAGCCTGCCACCTCCAATATGGCAGCAGGCACATGGCGCTCACTGATGACATCACTGACATCCTCAATAGGGTAGGAGGAGCCTGCAAGGCCTCTACATTTAAAAACCTGCTCACCCCTGCAGTCAACGCTCCGATACTGAAGCCGTAGCATCTCCTGTGTACACACTGTATCTGTATCCTATATTTACGGCAGTGAATTCCCCCATAGAGAAGCAATGCTTCGTCTAGTCGGAGACACCGAACAGCAGTGAAAAGTTGCCGAAATGCCCTGCTGTTCTGTGGTTTCATTCGGCAGGTTTATTCCGGCGAATCCCGTAGGCTTCAATGTTAAAAATATTCCCGTTTTTTTATCCAAGATCTAATAATCTGTTTATTCTTTTAATCTGCAGCAAAAAGTCTCTTTATTTCTTTATTTAGGAAATTTTAGGCATTTTTCGGGATTTTTTTTTTTTTCTTTATAGCTGCTTTTTCTTTTTTCTGTAACAGACCTTTTTGTTGTTATACATACGACTTTTATATTTAAATTCCAGACACTTTCATTCAGTAGTTTTTTTGCAAACAGCGTTTCAATTTTGACACGTTCAATAATTTTTTTAGTTTTACCCCCGTTTGTCGGCTTTTTGCGGCGGCTCGTCGTCGCTGTGTTCAGCGGATCATCGGCTATTTCATGACGGATTCGGCGGATCGACGGATTCGGCGGATCGTCAGATCCGATATTTTCTGCGCATTAAAAAAAAACTGCTGCGGAATTATCGAATCTGGTACTTTCAGCAGGTTCCCGGTGCTTTTTTGAATCAGATTCGATGATACCGGCGGGTCCGGCGTGTTATCGGATCTGATAATTTTGGCGGCTTTGCGACTGCTTTTCCCTGCACTCCTGGGACCCTGCAGTGAATGCAGACTTCAACGCGGGCCAGGAGATTTGATTCCTCAAAGTGCCGGGTACAAGGGTGCTCTCTGAATAACCCCTTTTGTATTTTGTGATATTTGTTGATTTTTATGTTCCGTTACAGACCCATCACAGAAAGATTTACCGAACAATCAGACAATTGTGAAGCTTTAGTTACTGTATTTATTTTTTTTCCTATTTATTGTAATTCTTTTTTTTTTTATCATTTTAATTATTTTTAAATTGTAATTCTTGTTTTTTATTATTGTAATTCTTGTTTTTTTTTTAAATTAATTTAAATTCGTTTAATTATTGTACTTTATGTTTTTAGTATTTATTGTAATTATTTTATTATTGTAATTCTTAATTGTAATTCTTGTTTTTACATTTTTAATTATTTAAATTCGTTTAATTATTGTACTTTGTTTTTAGTATTTATTGTAATTATTTTATTATTGTAATTCTTGTTTTTATTATTATTTTAATTCTTAATTATTGTAATTCTTGTTTTTTACATTTTGAATTACTTAAATTCTATTAATTATTGTACTTTGTTTTTAGTATTTATTGTAATTATTTTATTATTGTAATTCTTGTTTTTATTATTATTGTAATTCTTAATTATCGTAATTATTGTTTTTTACGTTTTTAATTATTTAAATTCTATTAATTATTGTACTTTGTTTTTAGTATTTATTGTAATTATTTTATTATTGTAATTCTTGTTTTTATTATTATTGTAATTCTTAATTATTGTAATTATTGTTTTTTATATTTTTAATTATTTAAATTCTTTTAATTATTGTACTTTGTTTCTAGTATTGTAATTATTTTATTATTATTGCTTTTAGTATTATTGTAATTATTTTATTATTATAATTATTGTTTTTAGTATTATTGTAATTCTTAATTATTTAGGTTTTTATTTATTGTAACGATTGTTTTTTTCTTTTCTACCCCCCCCCCCGAAAATGTGCTTGCAGCCACAACTATTTCGTATCGGCCAATCGGCGCTAGGTTTTCGCCGTCACTGCAGCGCACACACAGTGATAACAGGGAAACAATGCATCCTGCAACACAATTGTGTGGCCTGAAGCCAGCCCGAAGACGCTCAGCGCTAGATACTGCTTCAAAACGCCGCGCAGCTAATATATCACACACAATGATGCTGCGTAATCTCGCGAGCAGCCGCTGAACCTGGGCGAAATGTCAATGTTCATGAAAATAGAAGAAAAAAATATATTAATGGAGGTTACGGCAGAAATCCTGCTCTATCTACTTTCATTTTTCAATGTCAAAGAACAAAATAATGGAGACAATTTATTCCGAATCCTTGAAACTTACATTTCCATCAAACAATTATAGCAATTTTTTTTTTCCTCTTTCCACTTTTTTTTTTTTTTTTAATATTTCACTTTATTATATTTTTTCCCCTCCTGCTGTCGCCTTCCTGCCTACAGTGAAAAGGGTTGTGTGATATTTCAGCTCGCACCCCCCCCCTGCCCCCCGTATGGCGTTACATTGTCGCTATTAGCAATTCAAAACTCACTTAAATATTTTTAAAGCACAATTTGCCTTAATTTGATCCTTTATTTAAAATGCAGAAATAATAAATGTACGCGGTAACCCCTCCTGACGCGCAGAAACTCCCCTGTGTTCTGTAACGCACAATATGCTTTAGAAAATGCGCTTTGTGGCGACGTGCGCCGAATAATACGCACCGCGGGGGCTCGATTATTTTGTTACGCTATTTACAGGGTCGTGTGAACGATTTAGCTTAATATTAAATTAAGGAAAATTATTATAATGACAGAAGCTAAACATATGGGCTGATCTGAGCGCAGATCTCCTTATCCTGGAGCTGTGTGATAGGAGCGCAGATCTCCTTATCCTGGAGCTGTGTGATAGGAGCGCAGATCTCCTTATCCTGAAGCTGTGTGATGGGAGCGCAGATCTCCTTATCCTGGAGCTGTGTGATAGGAGCGCAGATCTCCTTATCCTGGAGCTGTGTGATAGGAGAGCAGATCTCCTTATCCTGGAGCTGTGTGATAGGAGCGCAGATCTCCTTATCCTGGAGCTGTGTGATAGGAGCGCAGATCTCCTTATCCTGAAGCTGTATGATAGGAGCGCAGATCTCCTTATCCTGGAGCTGTGTGATAGGAGCGCAGATCTCCTTATCCTGAAGCTGTGTGATAGGAGCGCAGATCTCCTTATCCTGGAGCTGTGTGATAGGAGCGCAGATCTATTTATCCTGAAGCTGTATGATAGGAGCGCAGATCTATTTATCCTGAAGCCGTATGATAGGAGTGCAGATCTCCTTATCCTGAAGCTGTATGATAGGAGCGCAGATCTCCTTATCCTGAAGCTGTGTGATAGCAGCGCAGATCTCCTTATCCTGAAGCTGTATGATAGGAGCGCAGATCTCCTTATCCTGAAGCTGTATGATAGGAGCGCAGATCTCCTTATCCTGAAGCTGTGTGATAGCAGCGCAGATCTCCTTATCCTGAAGCTGTATGATAGGAGCGCAGATCTCCTTATCCTGAAGCTGTATGATAGGAGCGCAGATCTCCTTATCCTGAAGCTGTATGATAGGAGCGCAGATCTCCTTATCCTGAAGCTGTATGAAAGGAGCGCAGATCTATTTATCCTTAAGCTTATGATAGGAGCGCAGATCTCCTTATCCTGAAGCTGTATGATAGCAGCGCAGATCTATTTATCCTGAAGCCGTATGATAGGAGCGCAGATCTCCTTATCCTGAAGCTGTATGATAGCAGCGCAGATCTATTTATCCTGAAGCTGTATGATAGGAGCACAGATCTCCTTATCCTGATGCTGTATGAAAGGAGCGCAGATCTATTTATCCTTAAGCTTATGATAGGAGTGCAGATCTCCTTATCCTGAAGCTGTATGATAGCAGCGCAGATCTATTTATCCTGAAGCCGTATGATAGGAGCGCAGATCTCCTTATCCTGAAGCCGTATGATAGGAGCGCAGATCTCCTTATCCTGAAGCTGTATGATAGCAGCGCAGATCTATTTATCCTGAAGCCGTATGATAGGAGCGCAGATCTCCTTATCCTGGAGCTGTGTGATAGGAGCGCAGATCTCCTTATCCTGAAGCTGTGTGATAGGAGCGCAGATCTCCTTATCCTGAAGCCGTATGATAGGAGCGCAGATCTCCTTATCCTGAAGCTGTATGATAGGAGCGCAGATCTATTTATCCTGAAGCTGTATGATAGGAGCGCAGATCTATTTATCCTGAAGCTGTATGATAGGAGAACAGTTCTCTTTATCCTGAAGCTGTAGGATTTGGGGATTGAAGATCTGCGCTCCCATCAGCCAGTTTACTTCCTGATTAATGTACCCTTGTTTTTGTCGCTGTGGGAGGAGTCAGACAATTTGTGGTTGCAGGGGGGGGTCCTCTCCTCATGGATGAGATTATTATTGTGATTGCTATGCGGCTCACCCCCTTCCTAGACGCTCGCTGGCCGGCCCGGCGCAAGTTCACTTTCTCAAACCCCCCGCTTGCCGTTTCCGTCGCCCCGAGGCCGTTCTGCAGTATTGAAAAGGTGTCAGCATGACGAGACTCTCATCTTCTCCCCAAAGTGCTCTGACCTCCTAATTGCTCGGCTCTCCTGACGCGCAGATCGCTTCAGAATGAAACGCTGACAATACTCGCTCTGGGTTATAATCAGAGTTTTGTGCTGTGGGCTTATAACTCAATTTTCCGCTGTGTAGCCCGGGCCGTGATTGGCCGCCGCGCTTGTGTTTTCCTGCTCGTGGCGGAAGGCTCGGCTGAGAAATAGATTAGGCCGCGGAGGCCGCGACGCACCTCGCAGCCGCTAATCTCCTTTTATTACATCAGCCAGATACCTTCCCTGTAGGAATTTCTGCCCCTCTTTTCAAATTACCTAACAGATCGATGCGGGGGAAAGCGAAGCGGGGCTGACGCGGATTTAAATTGACGTCAAAACATCCCGGCATTAACACTTTCCACAAAGCATCATCGATGATGTCCAAAGGATTGGGGGGGGGGTGCGTTAGCCTCTATTTGCTCCCGTTGCCGGGTTGGAAATAATATAATTTATGTTGATGTTTCTTCTCCGCGATCGTTTCTGTCTGTGCTTTAATTCCACTGCTCTGACCATGTGCACAGGAACGCCGTTTATTAACCCCATCTCTACCGTGCGCTTTATGTCGGGGTGGGCGGAGAGTATATAATTTTATTTGGAACATTAGATGCATAGTTACCGCTTAAAGGGGTTATTCAATGTATAAAAAAATATCGTATTTATCATTTTTTTTATTCAACCATTTATGCTTTTCATTTTCATCAAAAAGCCTTTTTTATTTATTTTTTTATATTTTTTTTAGAATTTTAAAAGGTATTTTGCTGGATTTTTTTGTATGCAAAATTGTTGATTCCTTCCCACTTTTTTTCTTTTCTTTTAAATGGTGTTTTTTTTTTTTTTCTTTATTCTGTAACAGACTTTTTAATTATTTCCAAACATTTTGATTCATTTTTTTATTGGTTTAAACTCCTTTTAAAAATTGCAGAGGTCATTGCGAAATGTCAGCATTTTTATGTTCGGCCCACCTTGCGGCAATTCACCGATTCGAGTCTGCCGACCCTGTGGCAAATTCCCCGAAGTGCACCGAACACCCCCCGAAGTAGGGTGTGTTTGGGGGGGGGAACTCCTGCAATTTTTAAAAGGCGTTCCCCACCATGAAAATGTTTACAAATAATAAAAAGGTCTGTTACAGGATTTTTTTTTAAAAAAATGTCATTAAAAAAAAAATAATCCAGGAAATTAACTTTAACATTTGTAAAAAAATAAATAGCTCCCCGCTGAGCTGCTTTCCATGGTGCCGAATAGGTTTCAGCACAAAGAATAGCCGCTGTCCTTGGTACTGAATAGGTTTCAGCACCATAGACAACACCCACCGAAAGCAGCCAGACTGGAGAAAAAAAACAAAAACCCTGCAAACCTTTAGCAAAAAAAAAAAAAAAAAAAGAGCCTTATTTTAAAATAAGTTAGGAGTCCAAATATTATGCCAAAAAAACCTGAAAAATGCCTAAAAAAAATAAATGGCTTTTTGCTGCAAATGAAAAGAATAAAATAAAAGAGGTGTATTCTTTTATTGTATTTTATTATTGTTTAATAAACCGGGTGTGAATTTTCACCTTGTATGACCCGGGGTGAATTATTCCTTCGGAATCCTGGATAGACATCTTTGAGGATCTGGGTTCCTGCTTCTTGGACCTGAGATAGGGGAATCGGTGCTCCTCGATTTAATCCACCGATCTGCCTTCTGTTTGGTGCCCATTTATTTAAATCGGCACCATAATATGTCGTGATTCCTGGCTGGATAACTTTTATTGAAGATGATGATTATGAGTGCCAGCGCCGGACACCAGCTCTATGACCTGAAAAGAATAAACGGATGAATAAAAAAAAAATGCTGAAAACGATAATATTGTTTCTTACATTGAATCCTATTGGATTCACCTTTTGAACTGAACCACCGAAAGCCAGGGCATTTCACCAACAATTTGTTGTAGTTCGGCGTTCACTGAATAGATTGTCCAATAGAGACAATTCGTTAGAGCCATTCAGTGAGATTCGGCGGCAGTGAAATCCCCCATAGAGAAGCAATGGTTAATCTATTCACAGACACCGAATGGCAGAGCAATGTCCGTGAAATGATGTTCGGTGTTTTCATTCGGCAGGTTTAATCAGGCGAATCCCATAGGTTTCAATGTAAAAAATATTTCCCGTTTTTATTAAATATTCTTTTCACTTGCAGCAAAAGTCTCTTTATTTTTTAGGATTTTTTAGACATTTTTTCAGCAGGTGAATAGCAAATACACTGTATTTTTGTCGAATTGGAGTCACCAAATCGCGCCAAATTTAAGCTCCCCAGAATTGTACTTGCTGCTAGTATCTGCAGGCAGTCACTTCACCAGACGATTTTCACTCCCTTCTCGGCCGCGTCCCCAGAACTGAAACCGTTAATGAGAAGTGACGTCGTCCCGCCTTGTCCTTATTAATTATTACCTCGTTAGCCTTGGCGGGCGCGCATTGTTTTCCTCTATTTTCTTTTTGCCGAATCTCTTGACGGCGACAGAAATTAGATTGCGAGTCGGCTCCAGGATCTTTGTAGGAAGACCTGAAACGATTCCAGAGGGTTAACGAGTTTAGTGCAGCGCAGGCGTGTCTTACAGCGCGGCCTGCCGAGATCGGGATTGTCTACACGCGTTTCACCAAGCATCCGCTGATTTATACGTGCAATAAAGACACTGAATCACGGGCCTAAAATGCCGGGGTCGGCTCATTTGGAGTATTATATTTATTTATAAAGTATTTTACCAGGAAGGATACATTGAGATTTCTCTCGTTTTCAGTATATCCTGGGTTCAAGAACATTGACTTGTTACAGAAACACAAAGTAATAAATGCAAGATATTAAAAACAAAACACAAATATAGTCCCTGTGTTACATGTTTACAGGTGCATTCTGTATATAGTCATTATGTTACATGTTTCCAGGCACTTTCTGTATATAGTCACTATGTTACATGTTTACAGGTGCATTCTGTATATAGTCACTGTGTTACATGTTTACAGGTGCATTCTGTATATAGTCACTGTGTTACATGTTTACAGGTGCATTCTGTATATAGTCACTATGTTACATGTTTACAGGTGCATTCTGTATATAGTCACTGTGTTACATGTTTACAGGTGCATTCTGTATATAGTCACTGTGTTACATATTTACAGGTGCATTCTGTATATAGTCACTATGTTACATGTTTACAGGTGCATTCTGTATATAGTCACTATGTTACATATTTACAGGTGCATTCTGTATATAGTCACTGTTACATGTTTACAGGCGCATTCTGTATATAGTCACTGTGTTACATGTTTACAGGTGCATTCTGTATATAGTCACTATGTTACATGTTTACAGGCGCATTCTGTATATAGTCACTGTTACATGTTTACAGGCGCATTCTGTATATAGTCACTGTGTTACATGTTTACAGGCGCATTCTGTATATAGTCACTGTGTTACATGTTTACAGGCGCATTCTGTATATAGTCACTGTGTTACATGTTTACAGGCGCATTCTGTATATAGTCACTGTTACATGTTTACAGGCGCATTCTGTATATAGTCACTGTTACATGTTTACAGGCGCATTCTGTATATAGTCACTGTGTTACATGTTTACAGGCGCATTCTGTATATAGTCACTGTGTTACATGTTTACAGGTGCATTCTGTATATAGTCACTGTTACATGTTTACAGGTGCATTCTGTATATAGTCACTGTTACATGTTTACAGGCGCATTCTGTATATAGTCACTGTGTTACATGTTTACAGGCGCATTCTGTATATAGTCACTGTGTTACATGTTTACAGGTGCATTCTGTATATAGTCACTATGTTACAGGTGCATTCTGTATATAGTCACTATGTTTCATGTTTACAGGTGCATTCTGTGTATAGTCACTATGTTACATGTTTACAGGTGCATTCTGTATATAGTCACTATGTTACATGTTTACAGGTGCATTCTGTATATAGTCACTGTGTTACATGTTTACAGGTGCATTCTGTATATAGTCACTGTGTTACATGTTTACAGGTGCATTCTGTATATAGTCACTGTGTTACATGTTTACAGGTGCATTCTGTATATAGTCACTATGTTACAGGTGCATTCTGTATATAGTCACTATGTTACATGTTTACAGGTGCATTCTGTATTGAGGTATGTTAATATGTTAATAGAGATTTCTTAAGGGACTTCAGACTGGGGGAAGATTTGATGGCGTCTGGGAGGTTATTCCATAATTGTGATGCTCTGTAGGAAATGAGGATTGAGCCACTTTCTTTTTGTATTGTGGTATTGTAAGTAAGGTGCAGGTCTTGCATCGGAGGTTATAGGATGAGGGAACTGCTGGGGGAAGCAGCCTATTCAGGAAGGGTGGTAGCTTCCCAGAAAAGCTCATGAACACCAGGTTGGAAAGGTGAAGGGTGTATCTGGATTCCAGCGATGGCCAGTTTAGCTCTTTTAACATGTCACAATGGTGGGTCATGTAGTTACATTGTAGCACAAAGTGACAGAATGAGTTATACAATGTAGTAAGTTTATGAAGGTGCGTTTGCGGGGCGGCTGCATACACTACAATGACCATATTGAATAGCCGGCATAAGCATTTGTTGTACAATCTGCTTTCTTACCGCGGAACTCAGGCAGGATTTGTTTCTGTACAGGGCACCTAGTTTGGGGTAAAGTTTATAAGAGATTTTTTGGATGTGATATATATATGTGTAGCTGAACCCCCTTTTCTCTGCCATTTTCTACCAACCTATGGATAGCAATGGCACAGAAGTCTCAGTTAGTTTCTCACCCTAATAAGCACGCGTTCTCCGCCGGCCCTGATGGGGTTACTCCGCCGCTTCTGCACCATCTGCAGATATTTAATGAACATGGAAAACCCTTAATCCCTTTATTTATTTATTTGCATTTTAAAGCCTTTTTTTCTCCCCCCTATTTGTTTGTTTATTCCTCTTTACGCGGCTCTCGGAGTGAGAGCAAATTGGCACTTTGCGTCGGGCACCTGCCGCTAACACACGGCGGGTCTCCTCTGTTTTCCAATTACAAATGGTGAATCCGTGCGGCGCAGCTTGATTAATTGACAGTTACCTGTAGCCGGAGAAAGTCGCCGCGTTTAAATGGAAATAAGCCGAGCGCGGAAGCACTTACGCCACAATGGGGCTTTTATCCTCAAAAAAAAAAATAAGCCGAGCAAATAGCGGCGTTTCTCCGCCGCGGACCGGCTTGTAAGTTGTTTTGTTTTTTTAGCCGTGTTTAAAAGATTGGTGAGGTGCATTAACGTGTTTTATTCCCACCTCCGATTTAACAAAGAATGTTGCGTAATTGCGTGTTAATGTTTATAATCTGCGCGAGGCGTTTCACTTTATCGCTCGGCTTGAAAAGGAAAGAGTGGCGCGGGGTCAGCGCAGGGCGAGGTGGCGCACCAGAGGGGTCATTACCAATTCCAATAATAACATGACCCCAACTGTACCCTGTGCATCTCAAACTCCGACCCCCTCCAGATGTTTCTGAACTACAACTCCCATGAGTCTCTGGCCATCTATTGCATTTGAAGCATTCGGGGATTTGTAGGCAATCAACACCTATGGGGGCCGGAGTTTGAGATCCCTTCATTATGCCGGCGAATCAGATTAAACCAAATCTATAACAGGAGAAAGGCAGGGAAACCAGGAATAGCGGATTTGGGATGGGGGGGTGGTAAAGAGGGCAGTGATCGTAATTAATAATGATGATGATAATAATAATAATGAATAGATAACCATAACAGTAAAAAAAAAAAATAATAATAATTGGGAGACCATCAAAATGTAAGGGTTTTTTCAAAGAGAGCCGAACTTGCCACTGAATTGCACCGTACGGCGAATTTCCCCATACGGTGACATTTTGGGGCCATTCAGAGAGCAGGCAGTTTGCCAAATATTGAAGAATTGCCTACACGTACGGTGCCTGTTCGACGGCATTAAAATCCCCCATAGAGAAGCAATAGTTAATCTATGCACAGACACCGAACAGCAGAGAAATGTTGCCGAAATACCCTGCTGTTCGGTGTTTTCATTCGGCAGGTTTATTTTGGCGAATCCCATAGGTTTCAATGTAAAAAATATCCCCGTTTCTTTTTATAATTTTTTTTATTCCACCATTTATTCTTTTCATTTGCAACAAAAAGTCTCTTAATTTATTTCTAGTATTTTTAGGAAATTTTTCGGTGAATTTTTTGATTCCGATTATATATATATTTTTTAAATGGCGTTTTTTTTTATTCTGTAACAGACCTTTTTATTGTTATTCATAGGGCCTTGTATATTATTTCCAGACATTTTAATGCCTTCATTTTTTTAAAAAAACTTCATTTAAAAGATGCAGTGTTTTATTTTGTTTTAACCCCTTCAGGGGCTAGTTGGCTTTTTCTGTCGATGTTCGGCGGATCTTCGACTGCGTTCAGGTTTTTTTTTTTATGCATTCATTGACTTTTCGGCAGTCTATTGGATGCGTTCGGAGGGTTGTTGCTGCGTTTGCCGGGTTCATCGGCGGCGTTTGTGGGTGCGCTCAGCAGGTTTATCGACAGCGTCCTGCAGTTTGCAGCTGCTTTCGCGGGTTTATTGGTGGTGTCCAATGGATCGATTTGGCGCACATCGGGGACCCTACGGTGAATGCTGAATTCACGGCAGGGTTGGTGAATTGAGCTCGCCGAACACCACCGAATGAAAGCGCACCAAAATTTTAATGCTTTTTAAATAACCCCTTATGTGATTTTTGGCTTAAAATGTGCGATTCCCAACAGTTCTCCATTTAGCGAAACCTCCCGGCGTGGTCCTCCTCTTAACTACGCTCGGAAATGTTATTAGGGGGAACGCTGGCCATGATCCAATCACGCCGCATATTTAACATTCTCCGCAGGAAAAAACAGTAAATATTTCCTTTCGCATTTACATTAAAACACGGAAAAAATGGGAACATTAATGTGTCAAATTGTCAGCGCGTTCATACCGTTTTTAAAATTCATTAGATGGCTCAGGGCTCGATAAATATTTATAGGTAAACGGGGGCCGTACATCGCGTCGCGTGCAAATTCAGTGGCGTGTAATCCAGGTGACTTAACCCTTTCATCACAAGGCAACCGGTGGTTTGTCCCCTCTACACCCCCCTCCCCCAGTCCATGCAGGCTTAAGCCCTGTCCCTTGCAGTGGGGTCCGAATGGCTCAAAAATCGCCCCGGGTGGTGGATTTGTAAAAATGTGGTGAACATGATAGTATTAAAGTGCACCTGCAGGGGTTAAAAACATAATATCTAATTTCTGTGATCTATGTAAAGGGAGAGCTGTTCTGTCACATGGGCAAAAGCCATTTAACCCACGTCAGTGGCCCTTTTAACGCATGCAGAGGATACTAGGTCGATTCCCGGTTCCGTCTCTCAGATGAGCTGGTCAATATGTACACAGTCTAATGGTGGATTGAGCCGGACAAGTCCCATTGGTCATCGTCCTGCTGTTAGAAATTTATTTCATGTTTACCAAGACATGCAACTTAGAAGATTTCTGTATTCTCTATTGTCCATCATGTAAGGGGTGGCGCAGCAAAACTCTAGCAGAGATAAATGAAGACAACAGACGCAGAGTTCGTTCTTCAACTATCTGTTATTCCTTTGTTCGGTCAGTCCTTTTACAGAAGAGAAGACATACAAAAAATCTCATATTACAAGCCAATAGAATATTCACAACGTCACAGATAATTAGCACGGTCAGCACTGTTACCATATATGGTTTACATTTAACTTTTAGGTTTAGACAAAGACATTCTTATCCCCAGACACACAGGGCGTCCATAAAGTCTCTTTATAATTTCACAAATTTATTCAAAAGGCAAATGAAAAGACAGATAAGTCAAAATTATTATAAAATTAGTCATATATATTCAAGTTTTTTTGCCTTCTTTAATACACCTCTATATGGGCACCATTAGTTGCACGACACACATCAAGACGGTACTGGATTTCTTGTCATGTTGGCTGTAGCTTCTCCTCATCAATGGTGGAATCAGTGATCCTCTGCTTTAGATTAGGGACGTCCCTTTGTACCTTTTGTTCCATTCACCATATCTTTAACATAACCCCATAGAAAGAAGTGGAGGGGAGTGATATCTGGTGAACGAGGTGGTCGGGAAATTGGGTCACCCCTTCCAATCCACCGCTCTGGAAATGTTTCATTTAGGAACCCACCAACACGCTGTCCCCAATGTGGTGCTGCAGCATCTTGCTGGAAAATGATGATGGTTGAAGGTCATGTAGCTGTGGTGCCGCGTATTCAGTCAAAAGGTCAAGGTAAACATTTGCAGTAATTGACGTCTCGCCGAAGAAAAGCGTGTGACCGACTTGTAGCGTGTGACCGACTTGTAGCGTGTGACCGACTTGTAGCGTGTGACCGGCTTGAAGCCTGTGACCGGCTTGTAGTGTGTGACTGGCCCCAGCTTCACAATGCTGCGACGGACGCCGGTGGGCACATCAGTACGGGCGCACATAGTGCGCTCGTCTGACACCGGCCTTAGGTTGTGGTGGATGTCGCCGGGATATATTGTCACAGTGTCCTGTGTTTGGAATCGCCGCTGTTGCAGCATCTTTATCTCTCGGTGTTTATTCTGAAATCTTCCATCATAGATGGCGGCACATGTGTCTCCATTTGTCCGAGGCGCGGGCGATTTCCCCGGGTTCCCCGTCTCATTACTCTGTTTATTCGTTGAATAGAAGGTGTTAACGCTCGCGGTTATTCCGCCGATCCACCTCACTGACTTATTTTAATATTTGCATTCAAATTAAATACCTTTTTATTAGAACCTCAACGTGTGAGCGGCCTCCGCATTAATCACGCCAGCCTGTGCTCCGCGCCGCCCTCTGCCGGTGACACGGCTACCGATGGAGATGGATCTGAGGGATCGGAGTCTGGTCGCATGGAGCGAGCGAATGAATCCCTTCCAGGCAGCGGAGGAAGTTGGTCTCTGCGGATGCCACGCTGGTACCGCGCTCACCCAGCTGCCACTCGTGGACTGAAATGAAGATTCTTCCTCGCTGGCGCATTGGGCGTTGGAGTTGACGGCGTGTGATTAATCCTGCGCTTCCTAGAATACACACATTTTAAGCAACTAACGCGTTTTATTTCTGCGTGCCACTGCTTTTTCAAAACATCCTTGCCCGTTGTCACCCATGGGCACAGGCTATGGAGAACTCTTGGCACGTCAAGCCCAGACGGTGACATTTCACACCGGTTTTCTGAGTGCTGCGCCCGGCGCTGATCCTTGTGAAATCTGTGCTGCGAGCGACATGCCGATTTAAAGCTTCCTGACCCAGGGGGCAGAGCATACAATGTGCTGGAGGCAGCGCCTGGTGGCAGGAGATGCCCGGGTAGCCGTGGGCACTGTGTTGCGGGTATGACCTTGCTATGTCAAAACGTGGCGAGTTGCGCGTCTCGTCTGGTTTTCTCCCAGTGCTTTTGACGGCTGCATCTCTTTTACTCCAGATCTCGGTGATCTGCGCATCCCTTGATCCTCCTGGGCATGGCTGGTGTAAGCGCTTTTCGCATCCCGCTTCCTTCACGCTCTGTAGACGTGGCGAGGATACCCGCGCAGGACGTGCCTCTCCGTCGTTTGACTAACCTAATCATTCCTGAATGGCGCTGGATGTTGCTTTTAATGGGTTTGAATGTCAGCTCCTCGTGACATTAAAAAGATCTCTTTATTTCCCTGCCGTCCTGTCACCTGGAATTAAACCTCCACCGGATCTCATTTATTCCAATGTCTTCTGCTACGCTGCCGAGAAAGAGACATTCCCTGCGCTCGCTACGTTGTATTCACGCGCCCAGCGTTCTATGGCAGCTCCTGCTTGGGGGCAAATGTCATGTGACGTCCCTCGGGGTCACCTCCTGACACAGGATAATTAACCCCTTAAGGACCAATGGTCTTCAAAGTCAATGCGTTGATGACGGAACAGTTTCGTTATTGGTCTTTAAGGGGTTAATACTAAATTAATAATTGTCAAACCTTAAAAAGGAAATCCAAGGCATCCGAGCTGTGAAACGTAGCGGGCCAGCATCATTGACCCCCAATTCCCCGAGCCACGGCTTTATATCCGGCACCAAGGACTGACCGGCTCAATAATCCTTTGATTTTCTGTGTCTCTTTTTTAAATTATTTATTATTAATATTATTATATATTATTAAATATTATTATTATTTTTTTATTTATTTACTTTTTAAGTGAAATTAATAATGAAGCAGTGAGCCGCGACGCGCTCTCAGGTCGTTCAGGTACCCGCGGGGCTCAGATCAGCCGCGCACGTCGAAGGTAAATGTCATTATTATTTCCATCAAACCACAGAAAGTGACCCTCACTCGCCCCGTGTAACGATGGCGTCTGGCTGCGCCGCGTCTGTCTCCTGGCGCCGTCCTGATATAACATGGTTTCTCGACAAACGTAATGTACGATGATGTATATCAGAGCTGTCAGACTATCCCCCCCTCCCCCAGATATTGATGACTACAATTCCCAGAATTCTTTGAATTCAATAGATGGCCGGGGCATCGTGGGAGCTGTAGTTCAGAAACATCCGGGGGCTCAGAGTTTGACAGCCATGATGAATACGGCATTCGGCTCAGCCATATCTATTGAATCGAGAAGGTTCACAAATAATGTTTTAGGAGCGTGCCCCCCCCCCCCCGCACCCCATAGGGAACGATCATTAGACTGATCTTGTGACTAGTCCCTTTTAAGGAGGATTAAAGGGGCACTTTAGCCAAAAATTTACTAAATATATTTTATTAAATATTTACTGAACAGTTTGTTCTTTTCATTTGCAGCAAAAAGTCTCTTATTTAATTTTTTTACCCTTTTTTTTTTTTTTTGGCAACATTTTTGATTCTGATATTTTTTTTTATTCTGTAACAGATCTTTTTATTGTTATTCATAGGATCTTCTATATTACTGCCATGCATTTTCGTGATTTTTTTTTTTTTAAAAAAAAACACCTGTTAAAAGTAGAATTTTTGAATTATTTTTTTTTTAACCTTGTTCGGCGGCTGGTCAGTTTTTCTGGCGGCGTTCGGCGGGTCATATACTGCGTTTGGCGGTTTGAGGATGCGTTCGGTGGTTTTTCGGCGGTTTGCGGATGCATTCGGCAGGTTTATTGGTGACATTCGGCAGATCGATTCGGCGCACTTCAGGGACCCTTACTGTGAATGCCGAAGTGCGTTGTCATTTTGGTGCTCTTTGAATAAGCCCCTAAAGGCTAGGGTCAGATAACGCATTTTTCACGTCAAAAAGTGCGTTGATGCGTCCGAACGCATTTTTTCACGGAAGACGCGATAGCAGTCATACAATGCGCAATTTCGGCTGTATTTTTTGACGGAGCTATGTAAAACAAATGGACGTGATGTAGGCCAGACATGTGCAGCGTCTGACGTCTCCTAATCACATGCCGCTATGCCAATGCAGCGCACTCTGTGCGTCAGTACTAGCGGTTCCACGTTCTCGAAGAAATGCTTTTGTTTGCTGCTTGCGTTGCGCGGCCGAACATTTGTGCGGCCGTACTTCGTATATTGGCCGTCATTGGACGTCATTTTCTGCTACTACGGACGTAATAAAGTGCGGCTGAATGCACGTTCGCACCGCGTTCGTCTGACCCCAGCATAAGCGTTTCCTGGGCGCGTGTTTTTCCTTCAGGCAGAAAAGGAGCTTCCCGTCTCATGTAGACGGTGCAGGAGGGAAATCAATGGCCTAATTAAGGCAGTTCATTTGGAATCCCATCCTGATCAATGAATCGATTTCTGACTTACAGTGTATAGATCATACATACTGCCGGGCAGCTCTTTACACTCACTGACCATCAGCATGTATAAAATATACCCGGAGAAACATGGAGAACCTGACAAACACGCACTCCTCCTCACGGTTTTTATAGCTAGATATGATCGTTTCACACATGTAATTCTACAATCTAATAATCTGTACATGTTATGTGGATTCCTTTCCTGGAAGTGCCTGCAAATCTGTGTAACGTGACCTCATCATCTTTTTGGCAGGGTGGTCAAACTCTGGGCCCCACTGTTGTTTCTGAACCACAACTCCCAGGACTCCTTGGCCATCTATTACCCTGAAAGAAATCTGGGAGTTATAGACCATCAACATCTGGAGGGGGGGGGGCTATAGTTTGACATCCCTGCTTTATGGTATGTGAGCCAGGTGTTCTAAAGTAAATTCCTATTCATATTTACCAAGATATACAACTTAGAAGATTTCTGTATTCTCTATTGTCCATCATGTAAGACATGGTGCAGCGCAGCGCTAGCTAGCGGAGATAAATGAAGGCAACAGACGCAGAGTTCGTTCTCCAAATATCTGGTATTCCTTTGTTAGGTCAGTTCTTTTATAGAAGATAAAACATACAGAAAATCTCAGATTTACAAACCAATAGAATATTCTCAACATCACAGATAATTCGCACGGTCAACACTGTTACCATATATGGTTTACATGTAGTTTATTAGGTTTAGACAAAGACCTTCTTATGCCCAGAGTCACGTGTCGTACTATGATCATAGAAAGGGGAGGGAGAAGGGGGGACTTTCTACAGCAAGTAGTCTACAGTTATATTTATTTAAGAAAAGGGCTTATTAACTAAGTGGTATATTTTGATAACCTTTTATATGTATAGAACAGAGAAATTATTATTTATCACCAGGAAATGTTATTCTCCGGATGTGTGACTGACAGGTCTTCTGGGTGGATCACCTTCCTACAATAAACTCAGACATGTGGGTCTGATCGAGATGGAAAACTGTTGACGATTTGCAGATGCAGGATGTTGGGAGAAAGTGGATCCTCTGCTGTATTGGATGTTAGGTCTCCTAAGCATCTCCCCCTCCCCCTTCCTTCCCCCATTGTATCGCACGCTTACTCATTGCATTGGCGTAATGTGGATACTGGGTATCTTTTGCGATGGCTCGGCACGAAGCTAATAAAATGCCACCGTGCATAATTCTGGGCCATTCGGCGTCTCGCGGCTTTCTGGGTGCCTCGCAGCTGGAGGATTTATTGGTAAATAATTCAGAAAGCGGTTAGATGAAACAACGGCATCAATATCCTCCTTGTTCCTTCTCATTCCGGTTTTATTTCCACGCGAGATAAGTTACTGCCGGAATAAATGTTTCAGATTGAAGGGAGAGGAGGTGGCGGTGGCGTACAGTGCGCGCTTTCCCAGCATGCCTCACCGAGGGGGCTATCCAAAGGCACGGCGGCACGTTAGCACAGATATGAGGGAAGCGGCGCCGGTGCAGACTCGTTACGCCGCGACATTACCTGCTACTTTGTAATAAACCTGCTCCCCGGAGAATCGTGGGAATAAGAGGGGCGAGCCGGCGGTTATTCCTCACCGCACATTGCAAAAAATCCTGCAGAGCGTCATAATAAAACCGAACCGTACACAGATACAGACACATATAGGGACCGTAGGCGTACAGCCACGCGCTCACACTCGCGGTAATTGACCAGGAGATCGCCGCGGTTTGCATGCTGTCCTACAGCTGCCCGGCGCAGAAATAATTGGCCGACTGCAGGCGACGTCTTTTCAATAATTGGGTAAATAGGGAAAAAAAGTAAAAAAACCTCTGCTTTCCCGTCTAGCGCCGGGTGCGGCCGCGTCTGCCGCAGCTCAGACTTGCTGGAGCAGATCGTCGGCGCTGCAGAAGCTGGATATTTGATTTCCCTTGGTTTTTTGTTTTGGGTGAGAGTGGGCACGGATCATAAAACCCAGGAGCTTTCCGCGCAGGAGAGACTATCTGTCCCCCCAGGGCGGGGGATGTAAATTCCTGGCGCTGCAGTATTTTTTAATAAAGTGATTAATTCCCGTGTAAAGGGAGTCGCGGATTCTCTGCCGTCGAACATAACACGTATTCAACAGATCCACCTTTAAAAAAAAAAACAGAATTAAATGGATTTAATGTGTCGCCGGCGGCGCCCGTGATATTTCCTTCCATCGTAACCTTCCAGGAGCAAATCGTTCCAGCGCGATTGTTAGTTTCTCCTGGAAAAATCCTTCAATGCTCCTTTTTATTGTTTCCAGCGGAACAGAGGACGTGGACAGATCATGCTGGACCTTACGGTGCGGGTTTCCTCAGATTGAGAGAGTGGGTGGATGTGAGCCTCATACGATGGCGAATGCAACGCCCACTGCGCTCCCGCGATGTCTGTGATTTACGCAACAAATGTAGCAGCTTCAGATCCACCAAGAGCTTAAAAGGAAGCGAGTTAAATTATTCTAGAATTGCCATAAATGAAGTTAGTGTAACAATTCTTGGAGAGATATATACGTATATACACATTGCAGGGCCAAAAATAAGTGCCCACCGGCCGTACGATCCGGTTATGATCAGGGGGGGCTTCAGTTGGTCGGGTCGAGGTTCAGCAATGTTATGAGCCCCAAAAAATGAGGTCATGTGACTCCCTGAATATACTGAATGAGCAGGTTTTTCCATCAATGGGTTTTTTCTCCCCTGATGGCACAGCGGGCATATTCCAAGATGGCAATGCCAGGATTCATCGGGCTCACATTGTGCAAGAGTGGTTGAGGGAGCATGAGACATCATTTCCACACATTGATTGGCCACCGCACAGTCCAGACCTTAACCCCATTGAGGTTAATCTTTGGGATAATATGCTGGAGAAGACTTTACGCAGCGCCGCGACTCTCCCATCATCAATACAAGATCTTGCCACAAATTAATGCCGCTCTGGACGCCAATAAATGCTACAACAAGAAAAAGTGTTGCGTGATCATCTCCCATCAGGATTGAGTCGTCTTTCCATGATTGTAGAGCAGCGACCTGGTGGTTTGGTTGAACCCGTTTTCCGTAATGTTGAGGCTTGCTTCTCCACAGTTGTATTGGAGGGATGTGCTGAATGGGACTTTGACTTGCTTCTCCAGGGTCAAAGGGTAGAGACGTCACCACTGGACTCCACAGCCGATATTGGGCCCTATTACAAATTTCGCATTAAAACGCTCGCGCAAGGCGTGAATTTTTGCGCCAAGCAATAAGGCGCGTAAAACGGACACGCACAAACGCGTGCGCAGCAACGTTGCGTGCAGAAATCAGTGTGCGGACTGTTTTTTTCACGCGATTCAGCCAATCAGAATTAAGAACCGCAATTGTCTCAGGTTAAGTTTTTGCGCCTGTCAAAGTCAATCTGCGCATATATGCTGCATCAATTAAAAAAAACACGCACAACTTCTCCATTTTATTGGTTTGGGTATGTGTAGAATGTGTAACTATACTGTGGTTTTTTTTGGGCTGGTGTATTTGGTTTCGGCCAGAACGTTCAGATTTGCCGTTAACACCAGCTTTTAGGAGTTGCTAAAATTATGCGCGCAAATGCTGTGCGTTACAAACTGCGCATTGATTGTAACACCATCCGCATACCAGCGCACAAACGCATTTGCGCTCACAATGTTAAGTATAGGACGCGCGCAGTACAGTAAGCTCGCGCAGGTTCACCAGCGGTAGACGTATACGCGCGTTTGTTGCGCTGACATTTGTAATACTACGTTCAGCGCAAAGGGTTTTACCCCTCGCGTTAATGTGTTTTTGCGCCGGCGCAAACATTGATTGTAATAGGGCCCATTGTGTGGTAGCAAGTCTGTACCGTTAGGCGTCTCGCCCAAAGACACTTACTGGAGAGGTGCTGTGGCCGGGATTCGAACCTGGGTCTCCATGGTTATAGAGCAGTGATGTTACCTCTACTCCATCCAGCCGGTACATATCACACTATCAAGCCTGGTCAGCCCTCTTCAAGTCCTGCCCATTGTTCACCCATTGCTGGCTCTCCTGTTCCTGCCTCTGCCTCAGTGGCGGAAGTACCAGGGTCGCAGCGGTCGCAGTTGCGACCGGGCCCTGGCATTCCGCCACTGGAGGGGGGCCCAGCGCCGCCGCCAGATTCCGTCAAAAAGCGCCGGAATCTGGGAGCAGCGCCGCCGGCTGTTCCCCTCCCTGCGAGCGGCCCGCTGGCTTGCAGCTTGGCCGCTCGAGTGGGATGGGAACTAGCTGACAGCGCACGAGATCTCGCGAGAACCCGGCTGCGCTGGTCAGGTGGTTTCCGGTGAGCGGCCAGGCTGCATGCTTTCAGCGGAGAGGAATGTTCTGTTCGGCAGCAGAGAAGGTGAGCTGGGGCCCTATATACCCATAAGAGCAGGGGGCAAATCTATCCATGAACTGGGGCAATATATCCATGAGCTGGGGGCAGTATATCCATGAGCTGGGGGCAGTATATCCATGAGCTGGGGGCAATATATCCATGAGCTGGGGCAGTATATCCATGAGCTGGGGGCAATATATCCATGAGCTGGGGCAGTATATCCATGTGCTGGGGCAGTATATCCATGAGTTGGGGCAGTATATCCATGAGCTGGGGCAATATATCCATGAGCTGGGGGCAGTATATCCATGAGCTGGGGGCAGTATATCCATGAGCTGGGGGCAGTATATCAATGAGCTGGGGGCAGTATATCCATGAGCTGGGGCAAATCCATGAGTTGGGGCAGTATATCCATGAGCTGGGGGCAGTATATCCATGAGCTGGGGGCAATATATCCATGAGCTGGGGCAGTATATTCATGTGCTGGGGCAGTATATCCATGAGTTGGGGCAGTATATCCATGAGCTGGGGCAATATATCCATGAGTTGGGGCAATATATCCATGAGCTGGGGTATATCCATGTGCTGGGGCAGTATATCCATGAGCTGGGGCAGTATATCCATGAGTTGGGGCAGTATATCCATGAGCTGGGGCAATATATCCATGAGCTGGGGCAGTATATTCATGAGCTGGGGCATATCCATGAGCTGGCAGTATATCCATGTGCTGGGGCAGTATATCCATGTGCTGGGGGCAAATATATCCATGAGCTGGGGGCAGTATATCCATGAGCTGGGGGCAGTATATCCATGAGCTGGGGGCAGTATATCCATGAGCTGGGGGCAGTATATCCATGAGCTGGGGCAGTATATCCATGAGCTGGGGCAGTATATCCATGTGCTGGGGCAGTATATCCATGAGCTGGGGGCAAATCTATCCATGAGCTGGGGCAGTATCCATGAGCTGGGGCAGTATCCATGAGCTGGGGGCAGTATATCCATGAGCTGGGGCAGTATCCATGAGCTGGGAGCAGTATATCCATGAACTGGGGGCAGTATATCCATGAGCTGGGGCATTATCCATGTGCTGGGGCAATATATCCATGTGCTGGGGCAATATATCCATGTGCTGGGGCAATATATCCATGAGCTGGGGGCAAATATATCCATGAACTGGGGCAAATATATCCATGAGCTGGGGGCAAATATATACAGGAGCTGGGGGCAAATTTATACAGGAGCTGGGGGCAAAAATATCCATGTGTTGCCTGGGGGCATTATATGTCCATGTGAGCTGGGGGCAATATATATATCCATGTGAGCTGGGGGCAATATACAGTATATATCCGTGTCAGCTGTGGGCAATACTATCTTTTTTATATTGCAGGAAAAAAAAAAGTAAAAATATAGATCTTTTTTTTGGGGGGGTTCGGGGGGCCCTTCATGGATTCTTGCACCGGGGCCCTCAGGTTTCTAGTTACGCCACTGCTCTGCCTCCAACATTTCCCCCAAGTGTGTGTGTTCATATCGCCGCAAACCGGACTCCTATCGATACGATGCCGCAGCGATGGTGACACAACCAGATATTACAGGGGGTGACTTCTTTCTTGCTTTTCTATCTGGTCTTGGAGCCGATGTCTGCTTTTAATTCTCCGCTTCCAGACGGTCTCTGGATTTATATCTGTAGGAAGTGAACAGTCTGCGCGTATCCAACGCATCGGCACGTTCCTTCTCCGCCGCGCAGGACACACCAAGATCCGCTCCCCGGCTTTATTGAGGCTCACAATGTCATCAATGCCGAGGGGTGGAAAATGTCTGCTATCGCTCCAATTCACAAACCAGAAATGACAGTAACGGTTTATTTACCGATTTCCTTCGTTTTGGACTCAAAACGCTTCAGTTTAAAGTTCCTGTAAAAAAAAAAGTCACATCAGGTTTAAATGAATCATTGGCTTTTATGGAAAAAACAGAGTGAAAGCGGACAGAGCTGTGATACAATGAGACACACACACCGCACAGTACTATTTTATTGCTGTGGAGCTCTGTAATACGCTCATACACACCGCACATTACTGTGAGTTTTATTGCTGTGGATCCTGTGTACGCTTATACACACTGCACATTACTGTGAGTTTTATTGCTGTGCATCTCTGTGATACACTCACACACACAGCACATTACTGTGAGTTTTATTGCTGTGCATCTCTGATACAGTATTGTGCGGTGTGTATGATTGTATCAGAGATGCACAGCAATAAAACTCACAGTAATGTGCGGTGTGTGTGAGTGTATCACAGAGCTGCATAGCAATGAAACTCCGTAATGTGCAGTGTGTATAAGCGTACACAGGATCCACAGCAATAAAACTCATAGTAATGTGCATGGTGTTTGAGCGTATCACAGAGATCCACAGCAATAAAAACCACACTCATAAACACCGCACATTACTGTGAGTTTTATTGCTGTGATCTCTGATACAGTATTGTGCGGTGTGTATGAGTGATCAGAGATCCACAGCAATAAAACACACTCATAAACACCGCACATTACTGTGAGTTTTTATGCTGTGGATCTCTGATACAGTATTGCGCGGTGTGTATGAGTGTATCAGAGATCCACAGCAATAAAACTCACAGTAATGTGCGGTGTTTATGAGTGTGAGTTTTATTGCTGTGGATCTCTGATACACTCATACACACCGCACAATACTGTATCAGAGATCCACAGCAATAAAACTCACACTCATAAACACCGCACTTACTGTGAGTTTTATTGCTGTGGATCTCTGATACAGTATTGCGCGGTGTGTATGAGTGTATCAGAGATCCACAGCAATAAAACTCACAGTAATGTGCGGTGTTTATGAGTGTGAGTGTGAGTTTTATTGCTGTGGATCTCTGATACACTCATACACACCGCGCAATACTGTATCAGAGATCCACAGCAATAAAACTCACACTCATAAACACCGCACATTACTGTGAGTTTTATTGCTGTGGATCTCTGATACACTCATACACACCGCGCAATACTGTATCAGAGATCCACAGCAATAAAACTCACAGTAATGTGCGGTGTTTATGAGTGTGAGTTTTATTGCTGTGGATCTCTGATACACTCATACACACCGCGCAATTACTGTATCAGAGATCCACAGCAATAAAACTCACACTCATAAACACCGCACATTACTGTGAGTTTTATTGCTGTGGATCTCTGATACACTCATACACACCGCGCAATACTGTATCAGAGATCCACAGCAATAAAACTCACAGTAATGTGCGGTGTTTATGAGTGTGGTTTTTATTGCTGTGGATCTCTGTGATACGCTCAAACACCATGCACATTACTATGAGTTTTATTGCTGTGGATCCTGTGTACGCTTATACACACTGCACATTACGGAGTTTCATTGCTATGCAGCTCTGTGATACACTCACACACACCGCACATTACTGTGAGTTTTATTGCTGTGGATCCTGTGTACGCTATACACACTGCACATTACGGAGTTTCATTGCTATGCAGCTCTGTGATACACTCACACACACCGCACATTACTGTGAGTTTTATTGCTGTGGATCTCTGTGATATGCTCATACACACCGCACATTACTATGAGTTTTATTGCTGTGGATCCTGTGTACGCTTATACACACTGCACATTACTGTGAGTTTCATTGATGTGCAGCTCTGTGATACACTCATACACATATTACACACCACACATTACTGGGAGTTTTATTGCTGTGGAGCTCTGTGATAAGCTCATGCACATCGCTGTGAATTTTATTGCTGTGCAGCTCTGTGATACGCTCATACACACGTTTCGTGCAAGTTCAACGTGTTTCATCAAACATACCTAAATGCTGATTATTTTTTTCTGTCGTTATTTTTTGCTTTTTATCAGGGTAAAATAGATTAATACATGTGCGCACACATCAGTACTTGTAATTATTAGTCACGGTAATCACGCATGATATCTCCGCGCCCACCTTTTTTATTCCGGGATGCGCCGCATGAGATATTAAACGTCTGTGATTGCTGCCGGCAGAATTCTTTCCTCTCCATTTGCCAGCGAAGGATAACCTGCATCAGGAGATCATCCCGGAGCATCATTACTTTAATTAAACATAAAATGAAAATGATTTCCAGGGGCAGGAGGTGCGGGGGGGGGGCTGCGGCACCAGGGAGCAGGGCTAGAGCTGGGAATCACAATGCGTCTGACCTGGCTGGGTTTATGTTCCTGTTCTCAAAGAGCCCTTCATTGTCTACATTGTTTGTGTTAGTTCATGGGTTAATAATCACCTCTTCTAGGTGGCCACACATTATTCCACCGCTGCTTGCTGGACGGTTCCCCATGTCTTAAATCTGCTTCATTGCTTATGGTAACCCAAGAGCTTACGCTCTAGTTCACATGTAGGGTGGCATACGGATATGGACTGGAATTCAAATTCTGACACAGGATAACTAAAGCTTTGGTTGTGTGACTGTGTGTGTGTCGTGTGTCATGTGCAGTTACAGGTGGGTGATTGTCTTCTCAGTCTTACGCTCTCAGGTCAGACACAGGAGAACATACAGTTAGGTGCTTTGCAGGCAGGACCAGCTAATGTAATATCTGTTCTGGTGATGATGTTATCGACTACCGTTACATTAAAGCATCTGCTGATGATGTCACTGCCAACAGGAAACTTTTATTTTATGTACTTGCCTTTTATGATGTCACTGGCAGTGATCACGTACAGCTACGGGATAGCCATTTCTGGTGATGTCATTGACATTGGTCAGCTCTGGTTACAGGATGGCCTTTTCAGAAATCACTGGCATTGGTCAGTTCTAATTACAGGCCAACATCTTCTGACATCACTGGCATTGGGCAGCTCTAGTTACAGAATAGTCTTTTCTGACATCATTGGCAGTGGGCAGCTCTAGTTACAGGATAGTCTTTTCTGACATCATTGGCAGTGGGCAGCTCTAGTTACAGGATAGTCTTTTCTGACATCATTGGCAGTGGGCAGCTCTAGTTACATGATAGTCTTTTCTGACATCACTGGCAGTGGGCAGCTCTAGTTACAGGATAGTCTTTTCTGACATCACTGGCAGTGGGCAGCTCTAGTTACAGGATAGTCTTTTCTGACATCATGGCAGTGGGCAGCTCTAGTTACAGGATAGTCTTTTCTGACATCACTGGCAGTGGGCAGCTCTAGTTACAGGATAGTCTTTTCTGACATCACTGGCAGTGGGCAGCTCTAGTTACAGGATAGTCTTTTCTGACATCACTGGCAGTGGGCAGCTCTAGTTACAGGATAGTCTTTTCTGACATCATTGGCAGTGGGCAGCTCTAGTTACATGATAGTCTTTTCTGACATCACTGGCAGTGGGCAGCTCTAGTTACAGGATAGTCTTTTCTGACATCATTGGCAGTGGGCAGCTCTAGTTACAGGATAGTCTTTTCTGACATCATTGGCAGTGGGCAGCTCTAGTTACAGGATAGTCTTTTCTGACATCACTGGCAGTGGGCAGCTCTAGTTACAGGATAGTCTTTTCTGACATCACTGGCAGTGGGCAGCTCTAGTTACAGGATAGTCTTTTCTGACATCATTGGCAGTGGGCAGCTCTAGTTACAGGATAGTCTTTTCTGACATCATTGGCAGTGGGCAGCTCTAGTTACAGGATAGTCTTTTCTGACATCATTGGCATTGGGCAGCTCTAGTTACAGGATAGTCTTTTCTGACATCATTGGCAGTGGGCAGCTCTAGTTACAGGATAGTCTTTTCTGACATCATTGGCAGTGGGCAGCTCTAGTTACAGGATAGTCTTTTCTGACATCATTGGCAGTGGGCAGCTCTAGTTACAGGATAGTCTTTTCTGACATCATTGGCAGTGGGCAGCTCTAGTTACAGGATAGTCTTTTCTGACATCATTGGCAGTGGGCAGCTCTAGTTACAGGATAGTCTTTTCTGACATCACTGGCATTGGGCAGCTCTAGTTACAGGATAGTCTTTTCTGACATCACTGGCAGTGGGCAGCTCTAGTTACAGGATAGTCTTTTCTGACATCATTGGCAGTGGGCAGCTCTAGTTACAGGATAGTCTTTTCTGACATCACTGGCAGTGGGCAGCTCTAGTTACAGGATAGTCTTTTCTGACATCACTGGCAGTGGGCAGCTCTAGTTACAGGATAGTCTTTTCTGACATCACTGGCAGTGGGCAGCTCTAGTTACAGGATAGTCTTTTCTGACATCACTGGCAGTGGGCAGCTCTAGTTACAGGATAGTCTTTTCTGACATCATTGGCAGTGGGCAGCTCTAGTTACAGGATAGTCTTTTCTGACATCAACTGGCAGTGGGCAGCTCTAGTTACAGGATAGTCTTTTCTGACATCACTGGCAGTGGGCAGCTCTAGTTACAGGATAGTCTTTTCTGACATCACTGGCATTGGGCAGCTCTAGTTACAGGATAGTCTTTTCTGACATCACTGGCAGTGGGCAGCTCTAGTTACAGGATAGTCTTTTCTGACATCACTGGCAGTGGGCAGCTCTAGTTACAGGATAGTCTTTTCTGACATCACTGGCAGTGGGCAGCTCTAGTTACAGGATAGTCTTTTCTGACATCATTGGCGGTGGGCAGCTCTAGTTACAGGATAAACTTTCCTGATGATGTCATGTCGGCAGGACCAGTTCCGATCTTGCTTTTTCTGTGATGTTTCTTATCATGCTTTTATGGGCAGATTTTGTGCATCAGTCACTGAGCCACATGTCCTTTATATCATCGGCCATCGTTGATCCGGCTCGAGTAACGCATCCGGTTTGTCTTTGGATTATGTGTGTTGATATTGTGCTGTGTTTACCCGGTCCATGCTTTGTGCAGCTTGCGGTGGGTATGTTCCAGGGCTGTATCTGTCAGTGTCCGCCATGCTGGGCCGGCAGCAGCGTGCAGACGTGAACTTATTTCAGAACCGGGGGGGGGGGGGGGTAAAGGTGGGATGTGCGATAGAGATGCATCGCACCGCACGGAGCTTCGCAGCAATTCAGTTATTCTAGGCCTGCACGCCATAAAATAAAGATTTCAAAGGAAAATCTGATTTATACGGGACCCGACTGTCTCTGTAATTACATTTAAATATTTCCTTTTTATATTGAGCTTAACCTGCATGTTTTGGGGTCCTGGCACCGCTCACCCAGCTGATTTTTTTTTTTTTTAAAGGAGGGGTCTGTTCCCCTGCATTTCCATTCTGTTTGAGGTCACCCAGTTTAACCTCTTCACTACCAAGCACTTTTTGTTGAAATAAAGCAGAAAGTTTTTTTGAAATCTGGGATGTGTAATAATTAACAATGAAATAAAGGGTAAAATAGACATTTTGCACAGAAATTGGTTTTAGATAGTAAAAAAAAAATTAAAATGAGCAAATTTACATTTATTTTTAAGTTTTCATAAATTCACCCATCGTTGACATAAAAATCGCTGGGATGAAAGGTTCTGCCTCTGTAGATGGCGTCACTTACCTGGAACATTGTTACACGGAGTCTACATGATCAGTCAGAAATGGCCTTTGTGTCTGTAAATGTGCTGCAGACAGATAATAAAATGGTGAGATCTCCAGTTTATGGGGATTTGTAGTGATCAGAATGAAATTATTAGTCATGCAATATCTGTATGTGCTGCATAATGCCTGTGTATAGCAATTACAGCAACACCTTGTATCTGTATGTGCAGCATAATGCCTGTGTGTGGCAATTACAGCAACACCTTGTTTCTGTATGTACTGCATAATGCCTGTGTATGGCAATTACAGCAACACCTTGTATCTGTATGTGCTGCATAATGTCTGTGTATGGCAATTACAGCAACACCTTGTATCTGTATGTGCTGCATAATGTCTGTGTATGGCAATTACAGCAACACCTTGTATCTGTATGTGCTGCATAATGCCTGTGTATGGCGATTACAGCAACACCTTGTATCTGTAAGTGCTGCATAATGCCTGTGTATGGCGATTACAGCAACACCTTGTATCTGTATGTGCTGCATAATGCCTGTGTATGGCAATTACAGCAACACCTTGTATCTGTATGTGCTGCATAATGCCTGTGTGTGGCGATTACAGCAACACCTTGTATCTGTATGTGCTGCATAATGCCTGTGTATGGCGATTACAGCAACACCTTGTATCTGTATGTGCTGCATAATGCCTGTGTATGGCAATTACAGCAACACCTTGTATGTGCTGCATAATGCCTGTGTGTGGCGATTACAGCAACACCTTGTATCTGTATGTGCTGCATAATGCCTGTGTATGGCGATTACAGCAACACCTTGTATCTGTATGTGCTGCATAATGCCTGTGTATGGCAATTACAGCAACACCTTGTATCTGTATGTGCTGCATAATGCCTGTGTGTGGCGATTACAGCAACACCTTGTATCTGTATGTGCTGCATAATGCCTGTGTATGGCAATTACAGCAACACCTTGTATCTGTATGTGCTGCATAATGCCTGTGTGTGGCGATTACAGCAACACCTTGTATCTGTATGTGCTGCATAATGCCTGTGTATGGCGATTACAGCAACACCTTGTATCTGTATGTGCTGCATAATGCCTGTGTATGGCAATTACAGCAACACCTTGTATGTGCTGCATAATGCCTGTGTGTGGCGATTACAGCAACACCTTGTATCTGTATGTGCTGCATAATGCCTGTGTATGGCGATTACAGCAACACCTTGTATCTGTATGTGCTGCATAATGCCTGTGTATGGCAATTACAGCAACACCTTGTATCTGTATGTGTTGCATAATGCCTGTGTGTGGCAATTACAGCAACACCTTGTATCTGTATGTGCTGCATAATGCCTGTGTATGGCAATTACAGCAACACCTTGTATCTGTACTGTACAAGGATTTACACTCATTTCAACCCCCTGAATCTTATCCCTGTACAGCAGTGACTAACCCCACAGCTCTCCCTGTATTCTGACAAATCTCTGGCTGCTGGAATGCTGCAGTTAAGTTTGTTGAACTTTTTTGTTACAGTGGATGTGAGAGCTGCTCCTTGCAGCTTTACAGTAAGACTAGGTGAAAAGGAGAGATCTAAGGTGGTGAATTTAGTTTCTCCACAGCGGGCACACTAATCTCTCATTAAAAAGCTATTCTAATGGTGTTTTGATATGCCAATGAAGGGGTTAAGGAACCTCTTCCGGTATCCCTGCTCAGGGCCCTTTCTGGTATTACAAGCTCTCGGGTCCCGTCATAAAGCCAGCGATTTATTGACTCACGTTTAAAAGTTCATTAAAGCCTAGAGATTAAATACGTCCGTGAGAGGCGACCTATAAAAGTGGAAATACGGTGCCATTACGCGCTGAAATGTTGTGCTTCGCTTTTAATTTCACTCCCCTGAGTTCTCATCTTTTTCGGTTTAAAGACATTTTTTTTCTCGTGCTGTTAAACCTGACATTTTCAGAGACTCGGATGTTTTTTTTTTCTCCAGTAACTTAATATCACGCGTTCATTTCTGCGCCATGAAATAAAAAAAAAAGAGCCTCTGCCTCCTCCTAAATCATTCCAAATGTCAGTGACTTTATGTTAAAATTTAGCCGCTTCGCTACATTAACTTAAACTGGAAAGTGCTCCAGCATCTCCAGTTCTGTACTGGGGACATGTCGCTGGACGCCGCACGGGTCCCCCCCCATCCTCTGCTCTCCGGCGATTTATTAATTTTAGCATCTTTTTTATGCCGAGCAGTTTTGTTTCGTTTTCGTTGCATGTAGTAGGATCGTCCGTGTCTGGGCATTGATAGGGCCGCATTTATAACTAGGCAAAGTGGGCATGTCCTTACAGGCGCCCACCACAAGGGGACGCCTTTTTTTTTTTTTTTGTAAAAATAAATAATAAAATAATATATATATTTACAATCATTTAGACTCCTGTGTCTCTGAAGCCCTAAGGGCTTGAGGGACATATGAGGTATCATTAGAAAGGCCAGATCTTGACCTTTCCAGTGATACCAAATGACCAGGTTAGAATTGTGTAAAAATAAAATATTGTCAATATTTTTTCTCTAACGCAGCACTATTATTCAGTTTACCATTATAAATCTAGGTTTGGAGATGTTGCTGGGAGAAGTGGAGGAGTTTCCTCCACCCCACCCAGCATCACCAGCAGCCGGGATTTTGAATTTCCCAGCTACCGTTTACTATAGTGATGTCACAAATAGAGCGGCCGACGGCAACCTCTGAGACCAACTGCTGTAGCGTGCGTTCCCAGAGAGGCAGCGTTGGATCAGATCTGTGCATGCGCGGCCAACTCCGATACATCACTCAGCGCAGGCGCTACGGAACTTGTGTACATATAGTGTGCGAGTCCCGAAGAGCTGCACAATTTGCGGGTCTTACACTACGCAAGATGTATAGGAGCGCAGATTGCGCAGAAGAGCTTCAGGGACGTCCGAATTTGGGAGAACCCTGAGCCGCAGAGGAGGAGCAACGCGAGGCGAGGGACAAAAGACGAGAAAAATCACATTAAAATAAAAATGTAAAAAAAATTGAAGGGCAGAAAAGGGAATTCTATTTTTTAATAGTGTCCCTTTAAGGAGGGAGCAGGCGGTGGCCCAGAATATAAAAATGGAGGTTGAGTGTTAAACGCTGCGCCGGTCCTCTTGCAGCCGTTGGTGGCGCTGCTGGTCGGTGCGTTTTTCCTGCTAGATAAGTATCCATGAATGTTATTTTCCAACCACTTCTCGGCAGAATAGATATTTTTTGCCTTTATGAGGCTTCATTGTTGTTCTCTGACATTTTTGTTGGGCAACCGGGACACCCATCGGAATAAAATAAAAACTGCTATTATTTTTTTAGCCATAATGAACGTCTTCACAACAGCCTCGCTGCAAAACGCAAGCCCTGAGTGCTCCATCTTCTGCGCGGACACACTCTGTATGGCGACGCCGCGGGCGGCCATGGCTCTGATCCAAGCTGCTTGGGTCTGTGGCTATAATATTTCTGGCAGGACTCATCTTGCAACATGCAGTCGCAGCGAGGCGCCCGCAGTATCCGTGCGTCTTATCGGCTGCCGTGTGATTTAGATGTGTGTTCCTGCGCGCCAGAATATTTATCGTACGCCTTCGTAAGCCGGAGAGGGTTACGGCGATAAAAGACACCTTTTGCGACAATGTGACAAACAAAACGTTTGCCAAGAAATAAAAAACACTTTTCAGCCGGTTTGTATTACCTGCAATTATCTCTCCCGCGGTCGGTCTGATACCGCCGGCCGCCATCTGTTTGAGGGAGCGTCGTCTGACCTTTCCGGGGGAAATGGTGAAAATCTCTGCAATAATGAGCTATTTGGATGCGATGCTACACGAGCGCTGGAAGGGGGCATCGAGTTGATGCCTATTTATAAGGTTTCTCATAAATGACTAAATTAAATCAGCTGTTTAGAAAGGTGGAAGGAGTGGGGCTGGTGGCACGTCCGTTTCCATATCAGCCACCGTGTACATCATTGCGCGCAGGAGTTTTGTTCCTGTAGACGTTTGTTTCATTTTCCTGTTATCTCTGATCTTTGGAAGCTTGTCAGTTGGAGGCCGCACCACCCCAGTGTAACGGCTGCCGATTGGACTGGGACACACCTGCACGCAATGCCACAAACCCTTTCAACCATGAGTGGTACCAGTCCTTGGAACGTCTGGGGTTCATAATGGTGACGGCAGATACACTATATTGCCAAAAGTATTGGCTCACCTGCCTTGACTCGCATATGAACTTAAGTGACATCCCATTCCTAATCCATAGGGTTCAATATGACGTCGCTCCACCCTTTGCAGCTATAACAGCTTCAACTCTTCTGGGAAGGCTGTCCACAAGGTCTAGGAGTGTGTTTATGGGAATTTTTGACCATTCTTCCAGAAGCGCATTTGTGAGGTCACACACTGATGTTGGACGAGAAGGCCTGGTTCTCAGTCTCCGCTCTAATTCATCCCAAAGGTGTTCTATCGGGTTGAGGTCAGGACTCTGTGCAGGCCAGTCAAGTTCATCCACACCAGACTCTGTCATCCATGTCTTTATGGACCTTGCTTTGTGCACTGGTGCACAGTCATGTTGGAAGAGGAAGGGGCCAGCTCCAAACTGTTCCCACAAAGTTGGGAGCATGGAATTGTCCAAAATGTCTTGGTATGCTGAAGCATTCAGAGTTCCTTTCACTGGAACTAAGGGGCCAAGCCCAGCTCCTGAAAAACAACCCCACACCATAATCCCCCCTCCACCAAACTTTACACTTGGCACAATGCAGTCAGACAAGTACCGTTCTCCTGGCACCGCCAAACCCAGACTCGTCGATCAGATTGCCAGATGGAGAAGCACGATTCGTCACTCCAGAGAACGTGTCTCCACTGCTCTAGAGTCCAGTGGCGGCATGCTTTACACCACTGCATCCGACGCTTTGCATTGCACTTGGTGATATATGGCTTGGATGCAGCAGCTCGGTCATGGAAACCCATTCCATGAAGCTCTCTGCACACTGTTCTTGAGCTAATCTGAAGGCCACATGAAGTTTGGAGGTCTGTAGCGATTGACACGTGGCCTACCACTTGGTGGCTGAGTTGCTGTCGTTCCCAAACACTTCCACGTTCTTATAATACCTAGGATAACCTAGGAGAGGGGTAAGGGATCTCGTAAAAGCGGATACCCAAATACAAAGCCAAGGTCGGGATTACTGATGACAGCAGATTGAAAAGACAAGTTGGGTCGGTACACAGGAATACAGATCAAAGGGTAGTCAGACCAGGCCAGGTCGCTTCAGAGAATAAGACAGGACAGACCCAAGCTATTGGGTCAAAGGAGGACCACAATGGGGCAATGGGTCTGTAAAGGTCGAGGTTTCAGATGAAGAAAACCACACCTAAAGGAGTGTCCCTTTCATGTACCAAAACGTTCGATGATGGCGGTTAGCCATACACATCGTTTGGTCTAGGCTTTTTACAAAGTGACACTGTGGACGATTATTCCATATCAAATTCAATGATGCACGCACATGTAATGATGCGCAGCCTTCTCACGTCACTCAGGACAGCCCGAAAGGGCTGCGGGACGAGCCCCAGAATAGTTGCGGCAAAGAGCTCTGCTCCACAGACTGATACCAGGATGGACCTTCACTCCTGGTAGTTCTCACCCTTTCACAACTGGTTATTGTTGCAAATAATAATAATGGTGAAAAGTGCATTTTTGTTTAAAATGATGGGAAAATATTCACCCTTGAGAGAACAGTATAGTAGCTCTTTCTTTTGTGGTTACAGCCCCACCGAGTCCGCCCCCTTCTTTATGGCTCTGAAGAAGCTATTGAATCAAAGTATGTCAAGAACCTGGGGCGTATTTCAGCTTCTGTCCAAGCTGAGCCCACTATGAGCATGCTCAGTATGGCAGAGCTACATTTCAGCTATCGTCTCAAAGCCTAGCCAGCCACCACGGACGCAGAGTAATACTGGGGTTTATTTTTCTATGGAGTAAACTCAAACAAAATAGATAAGAATCTGTCGATTTGTGAATGGTCCCTGTCCATGTAAGCCTTACATACCGCAGCTGTTTTGAAGGGTCTGTGTCCGTGTATCTCTCCTTATCGCTTTCACTTGCCTTATTCACCAGGTGGAGAGGTCGCGCACAAGTCTCTATTATTCATGTAGATCGTCATGGTACCGAGAACTTGCTGGACAGCTCTCCAGAACTCCTTTTTGCTGCACTTTGGTAGAATTGTATCTTCTTGTGTGTTTTGTTTTATACATGCAGAAAATGTGAATATGATTTGTGTGTCTATTATTCCTTGGTATATTGGGAAATGTTGCTTTAGGCATCATATCTAAATATTGCATAGCTCAATGATTTTATGTGATTTAATCATCTTTTATCTTTTATGTTTTATTCCCCTCCCCTTTGCTGCTTTCATTTTCACACAGTAGTGTCAGAATGTTGCGTTTTTCGCATATGCTGCCACCAGAGCCTTTTTCTATGATCTGACACAGAACTGTGTATATAGTTACATAGGCTGAAAAAAGACATGCATCCATCGGGTTCAGCCTTTCACACATCACCTACTGCTGTTGATCCAAAAGAAGACAAAAAACCCAGTCTGAAGCGCTCGCCAATATGCAACATGTTGGGAAAAGATCCCTTCTTGCCCCCAGATGGCGTCAGATTTCTCCTTGGATCAAGAAGCTTTTACCCACGTATTAAATATTATGACCCATAATGTTATGTTTTTGCAGGAAGTCATCCAGTCATTTTTTTAAAAGTCTGTACAGACTCTGACCAACCACCTCAACAGGCAGAGAATTCCACAGCTATTGTTCCCACTGTAAAAAATACCCTTCCAGTGCTTTAGGCTGAATTTATATTTGTCCAGTGTCAATGGGTGACCTCGTGTCCTGTGTATAGTCCCATTAATGCTCATCCAGAGTAGTAGAAAAGAGGATCCCAGGTTCTCCAATCATAGATACATTCATTCTTATTCGGTATTGACAGCATTTTGGCAATTGTGAAAAATGATACAGTGCATGAGTTCAAATCACCAGGGTTCCAGACGATCCGAGGCAGCCAGACCGGCAACAGCTCGAGTATCAGACACAAGAGCCGCTCATGCCACGGCGCAATAAAATGAGGCTGATTACTGGAGCGAGATGCAACATTTCGTTTCCTCTTGGGATCTCTAGCAAGCATGCTGATAAAGGTTCTGAGAGGAACCAAAATGTTGCATCTTGCTTCAATAATAGTAATTTTATTGCTCCGTGGAGTGACGGCTCTTGTGTTTGATACTCATTCGTTTTGGCTATTCATAGCCTTTAGGGGTTATTCAAAGAGAATCGAAAAGTCACCGCACTTTCGGTGACTTTTTGTTCCCCGCACTTTGGGGCGATTCTAGTTTGCCGACCCTGCGGTGTATTCAGCAAGCACCACAGGGTCCACCCGTAGTGCAGGGAAATCTTGCCGAAACCGCTGCAAAAACACGCCAGAAAACCCCGACTTGCCGCCGATCACAGCGCAGAGCAGCCGCCGGAAAAAGCCGACAAGCAGACGAACGTAGTAAAAAAAAAAAAACACTTGAAAGTGTCAAAATTGAAACGCTGTTTGCAAAAAAAACAGGGATGCACCAGAATTTCGGCCACCGATAGATTCTGCCGATAATGGGGTTATCGGTTTCGGCCCGAAAGCAAAACACCAGCCTAAAAAGTCAGCCGAAAATTGATGATCCCAGCTGACACTGAGCGAGCACTCTTTCAATGCTGCTTAGTTGGAGATAATTGTAATTGGAAAGAGGCTGCTACACATATTTATTTCTGCACACAAAGGGTTAACTGAAAGTGTGGATCAATCAGTAACCTCTGTCCTCTCGGTGACAAGGAACAAGTGATTTATCACTGACCTCCTGCCAGCGGTGTCTGCTCGGAGGACAAGAGGGGGGTTAATGTGGGAGCTTACATCCATGCCTCCAAAAAGTTAATGGAACGTTTTTCTGCACTTTAAAAAAATAATAGATTAAGAGAAACGGACTGATGTTTAGGCTCCATCTGAGCCATTATAGATATATATCTACTCATTTAAGTTGTGTTGGAGGGGAAAACAATTTGATTAAAAGCCTCCACACAACAAATAGACTTTTTATAGTTGCAGAAGACCTTTACACATCCCAGCAATTTAGAGTTCTCTGAAAAGGTCTTCTGCAACTAGAAAGTGTGTGTCTAAAATTTTTACACATGAATGTATGCACCAACTTAGGACAAAAATATCTTAAAAATTTTCATGTGGATTAATTTAAATTCATGATATTAATTTAAAAAAGTCTAGTATTAATACAGTTCTACAAAAATACCTTAAAATCTTAAAATAAATTGTAGGGGAAAAGTCATTTTCGGTTTCGTTCCAAAATTTACATTTGAGAAATATATATATATTATATATAAATTTACATTTACACAGACCAGACACCTGTATACACAGTATGTGTGTGTATATATAGTCATACAGTTGTGTTCAAAATTATTCAACCCCCACTGAAATTGAGTGTTTTGGCCAGTTTGACATTGATTTTGATCATTCAGTCATCTTGCTTACAATTAAATCAAAGAGGCACGTGTAGGTCAGACAAATATAACATAACATTTATAATGAAATAACCACAAATGTCTTTTCTGGGCTCACATCATTATCAGTTTTATTCAACCCCCAAGTGACATTCAATCTTAGTACTTAGTACAACATCCTTTTACAGTTATAACAGCTTTTAAAACGTGAAGCATAGCTTGACACAAGTGTCTTGCAGCGATCTACGGGTATCTTCGCCCATTCGTCATGGGCAAAAGCCTCCAGTTCAGTCACATTCTTAGGCTTGCGCACTGCAACTGCTTTCTTTAAGTCCCACCAGAGGTTCTCAATCGGATTTAAGTCAGGTGACTGCGATGGCCGCTCCAAAATGTTCCAGCCTTTAATCTGCAACCATGCTCTAGTGGACTTGGAGGTATGCTTGGGATCATTGTCCTGTTGAAAGGTCCAACGTCTCCCAAGCCTCAGGTTTGTGACTAGGGATGAGCCGAACACTCCCCGAGTTCGGTTCGAGCCCGAACCCGAACTTCCCATTTGTTCAGGACCGAACCCGAACCCCCATGCAAGTCAATGGGGCTGAAAATTCGGTTTTTAGAGTGCCCTCCAAGAGGGCATATATGCTACATATTTGCCATAAAAGGTGTATGGGGGTCCGGGTAGTGCCCTGGGGGACAGGAAACAAGGACAAAAAGTTTTAAAAAAAAGTTTTTAAAGGGACAGTGAGTTTTCCATGAAATAAGGGTTAAAAATAAAAATGAAAAATTCCTTCAACTATCGTGCCTAGGAGGTCCCCATAACCTGCCCGTGAAGTGGCGGATTTCTAGGATGTATAGAAATATGTAAAAACCAAAAAATGACATTTCAAATGACGGTAAATGCTTTTCCTTTAATCTATCCATAAACAACTGCTTGGGGCGGCAGTCTGTTTGAAAAGAGGAGACATTTTCGGACACGCAGAAAAAGTTTACTGATTTTTTGGCGGTGAAAAGCAGGAGAATGGAAACTTCTAGACCAAAAAGCCGATTTGGAAAGGGAGAATTTTTCTGGTTTGGCTATTTTGACCTAGAATTTTCCATTCTCTAGTCATTCTCCTGAGTTTCACCTTTCTCTGAATAACTCTGTCAGGGTTATTCAGAGAGCGGTGAAGAGCAGGAGAATGACTGGAGAATGGAAAATTCTAGGTCAAAATAGCCAAACCAGAAAAATTCTCCCATTTAGGCTAGGGTCAGACTAGCAAATTTTTAACGTGCGTTCTGGCGCACTTAATCACGGCCGCACTAGCAGCAAATGACGGGCAATGACGGCCAATATACGAAGTACGGTCGCACGAAAGTCCGGCTGCGCAACGCAAGTGGAAAATGAACGCATTTTTTCGAGAACGCAGAACCGCTAGTACGGACGTACAGAGTGCGCTGCGTCCACTAGCGGCGTGTGTGCGTGATTTGGAGACGTCAGACCCTGCTCATGTCCGGCCAACATAACGTCCAGACACCCAAAGTTTCCTGGTTTGGATCCGTAAAAAATCACGCACAAAAATGCGCATCGTATGACCGTTTTCGTGCAATCCGTGAAAAAATACGGCAATGCGTTCGGACGCACTTTTTGACGGTCGCTGCGAAAAATGCGTTCGTCTGACCCTAGCCTTATCTCACTTTCCAAATCGGCTATTTGGTCCAGATTGTTCTCTTTTCCTGCCATTCTCCTGGTTTTCACCTTTCTCTGAACAACCCTGAGAGAGAGGTGAAAGCCAGGAGAACTGGCAAGGGAAGAGAACAATCTAGACCAAATAGCCGATTTGGAAAGTGAGATAAATGCGAGAATTTTTCTGGTTTGGCTATTTTGACCTAGAATTTTCGCTTTTCACCGCTCTCTGAATAACCCTGTGAATGTTTAATCCCGAGGTGAAAAATAACATTGCTTTAGATTTTTTTCAAACACCAGTTAAATGCAGCACATTAGGATGTTTTAGGGAAATTAATTCTCAAATCTCAATCAGAAGCAGACACCACCCCACCCTCAGTATATTGTACAATGTATCATATTGATTACCAGACTAAAAACACCTGGTGTTATGCCCGTTTGTGAACAGAGGTCATTTAGGCTGGGTTCACACCTGGGCGTAGCGCTGCGTCGCGCAATGCGCGCGTTGATAATCTTTCCACGTACACATTAGTTTTTAATTCAATATCTAATAAACCGTTGCTTATAATATTCTGCAGTAAAGAGTCTCTTTATTTCTAGATTTTTTAGTATTTTTTTAAGCATTTTCGATACTTTTTTCAAAATTTCTTTTTTTTTTTCGAACCCGAACCGAACACGCCCAAAAAGTTCGAAATTCACGAACTTTCGAACTGCCAAAGTTCAGGTCGTACTCCGAACCGTCCGAACCCGAACAGCTCATCCCTAATTTTAACGTTAGGGTAGACTTACAGTCATATTGTTGTAATTGTGGTCATTTTAATGGTGTTGATGGTCTGGGATGGTGATTGTAATAGATATTGGGCTTTATGATATTCAGCACAGTGTTTCTTTCAAGCAATGTTGATTCACAACCTTCTGGGCATGAGGGAGCTCTTTGTGGGATATATAAATATATATATTTATTTACACACACATATTATATACATACATACACACAGCAGATAAAATCTGTATTATATATATATACATACACATACACACACATGCATTACATATGTACATATATAAACAATAAACCAGGAGGGCAGTAGGGATGCGCATGGCTGAAAAATTTGTTTAGTTTAGTTTCGTTTCGTTTCGTAACGTTTTTAAATCATTTTGTTTTCGGAATTTTGTAACTAATTTCGTTACATATTTCTTTTCGGATCGTTTTGAAATTTCGAATCGATTCGAATTTCATATATCAATTCGATAGTGGATTTCGATTCGAATTTTGGATCACTAGATAAGGCTAGGGACAGATGAGCGCATTTTCTGCGGCCACCGTCAAAATGTACGTCGATGCGTGCGCACGCATTTTTTCACGGAATACGCTTAAGTGGTCAGACGATGCGCCATTCTGGACGTATTTCATGACGGTGGGGTAAAAAGAAGTCTAGGGAAATCCGGCTGTTTGAACGTTATGTTGGCCGCACACTAGCAGCGTCTGACGTCTCCTAATCACGCAAACACGCCGCTATGCGGCCGCAGCGCACTCTGTACGTCTGTAGCAGCGGTTTCACGTTCTGAGAAAAATGCGTTCATTTGCCGGTTGCGTGGTGTCGGCGCACTTTTGTACGCACGTACTGCGTATATTGGCCGTCATTGGCCGTTATGTGCTGCTACTGCCGCCGTGATTTAGTGCGCCTGCACGCGCGTTCCGACTGCCCCACTCTGACCCTAGCCTTAAACCCCATTTTTTCGAGAACGCAGAACCGCTAGTACGGATGTACAGAGTGCGCTGCGTCCACTAGCGGCGTGTGTGCGTGATTTGGAGACGTCAGACCCTGCTCATGTCCAGACACCCAAAGTTTCCTGGTTTGGATCCATAAAAAATAACGCACAAAAATGCACAGATTGTTCTCTTTTCCTGCCATTCTCCTGGTTTTCACCTTTCTCTGAACAACCCTGAGAGAGAGGTGAAAGCCAGGAGAACTGGCAAGAGAAGAGAACAATCTAGACCAAATAGCCGATTTCTAGATTTCTCTTTATTTCTAGATTTTTTTTTAGTATTTTTTTTTTAGCATTTTCTATACTTTTTTCAAAATTTCTTTTTTTTTCCGAACCCGAACTGAACACGCCCAAAAAGTTTGAAATTCGCGAACTTTCGAACTGCCAAAGTTCGGGTCGAACTCCGAACCGTCCGAACCCGAACATTGTCATCCAATATCTCCTGGTACTGAAGAGAATTCATGGTACCTTGCACACGCTGAAGCTTCCCTGTACCTGCAGAAGCAAAACAGCCCCAAAGCATGATTGACCCCCCGCCATGCTTCACAGTAGGCAAGGTGTTCTTTTCTTCACAGGCCTTGTTCTTCCTCCTCCAAACATAGCGTTGATCCATGGGCCCAAACAGTTCTAATTTTGTTTCATCAGTCCACAGAACACTATCCCAAAACTTCTGTGGTTTGTCCACATGACTTTTGGCATACTGCAGTCGACTCTTCTTATTCTTTGGAGACAGCAAGGGGGTGCGCCTGGGAGTTCTGGCATGGAGGCCTTCATTACGCAGTGTGCGCCGTATTGTCTGAGCTGAAACTTCAGTACCCACATCTGACAAATCTTTTCTCAGTTCCTCAGCAGTCACACGGGGACTTTTCTCCACTCTACGCTTCAGGTAGCGCACAGCAGTCGAAGTCCGCATCTTCTTTCTGCCACGACCAGGTAGCGTTTCAACAGTGCCCTTTGCCTTGAATTTGTGAATGATGCTTCCTATGGTCTCTCTTGGTATGTTTAACATCTTTGCAATCTTCTTATAGCCATTGCCCTTCCTGTGAAGAGTAATCACCTCTTCTCTTGTCTTCCTGGACCATTCTCTTGACTTCACCATGTTTGTAACCACACCAGTAAATGTCTAGAAGGAGCTGAGTATCACAGTCATTTTAAAGCTGCCTAATTGGTGCTTATTATGCTTTATTGCTGCTCCGTGACATCCACAGGTGTTTTCAATACCTGATTGAAAACACTTGAATGAACCTCTGTTCTTCAGAGTGGTAGTCTTTAAGGGGTTGAATAATTGTGTCAATGAAGAATTCACAAAAGAAACATTTACTACTGTATTACAAAACCAATTGATGTCATTTTAGTTGCATATGGTTCTTTAAAAAGTCCTTGTAGGATTTCATTCTGAATACAGTTACAAATGTCACTAAATTCCCTAAAACCCTTTACAGCATTGGGGGTTGAATAATTTTGAACACAACTGTATATAGAAAGTCCTGTTCGGTTTCGGTTAAGCTCATCGTGCATTTTCAGTATCCGTTTCGGTCCCAAATTTTCATTTCGGTGCATCCCTAAAAAAAAATACTCAACAAAAATGCCTGGAATTTACATATAAGATCCAATGAATGATAGTAAAATGGGCTGTTACAGAAGACAGAAAAATCGATTTAAAAAAAAAAAGAAATTTTGACGAAAAAATACTGAGAAGATCCTAAAAAAATCTGTAAATAAAGAGACTTTTTGCTGCAGATTAAAATAAACGGTTTATTAGATATTGAATTAAAATGGAAATATTTTTAACATTTAAGCCTATGGGATTCGCCTGAATAAACCTGCCAAATGAAACCACCGAACAGCAGGGCATTTCGGCAACTTTTCACTGCTGTTCAGTGTCTGAATAGATTAACCATTGCTTCTCTATGGGGAATTTCACTGCCATCGAACAAGCACCATACGTGCAGGCAATTCGCCAACATTTGCTCTCTGAATGGGCCCGACATGTCACCGTATGCTGAATTTCAGTGTCCGGTTACATTTCGGCGACATTTTGGATCTCTCTGAATAACCCCTTTTGTCTATGGGGTTTTCGTCATTCTATTCTTCCAGGGACTGTTAAATTGAGCGTCGTCACTGCTAGACTGTCAAAGGTCTGTCTTTTTCCTAGCAGAGGCTCTAGAGCAGTGGTTCCCAACCCCGGTCCCCACATACCCCCAACAGGTCAGGTTTCAAGGATTCCCTTGGGGAAATGCAGCCTGAATGCTGCAATCACTGAGCAGCAAATCATATCACCTGTGCTGAGCTTCACATATCCTGCAAACCTGGCCTGTTAGAAGGACCTGAAGACCAGGGTTGGAAACCATTGTTCTAGAGCAGGGCCGACAAACTCACAGCCCCCAGTTGCTGATTCCTACAATGCCCAAAATTCTTCTGGTGCAATAGATGGCCAGGGAATCATGGGAGTAGTAGTTCAGAAACATCTGGGGGGGGCTGGAGTTTGACAGCCCTGTTCTAGATCTTCCAGGATGGGGAGACCCAGACGCAAAGACCTCCAACCCTATTCAGCTTTACACTACGCATGTGATGAGGCGTCAACTTCCTATGCAGAGACGTTACTCCTGGCCCATGTGGAGCTGGAAGCCCCTAACGGTACGGAGTATTCAATTCTATAGACCTGAAAGCCCCTTGGTCTCTGCAGAGCTGAAAGCCCCCCGAGTTGTGCAGAGCTTGAAGCCCCCCGAGCCATGCAGAACCTTCTAGAGCCAAAACTCCCTTGGCGAACTGGAAACCCTTTGGCCTCTGCAGGGCTGGAAGCCCCCTGAGCTGTACAGAGCTGGAAGCCCCCCTGAGCTTTGCTGGATGCCCCCCTGAGGTTTGCAGAGCTGGATTCCCCCTGATCTTTTGCAGGGCTGGAAGCCCCCTGAGCTTTTGCAGCGCTGGATGCCCCCCTGAGCTTTGCAGAGCTGGACGCCCCCCTGAGCTTTGCAGAGCTGGACGCCCCCCTGAGCTTTGCAGAGCTGGACGCCCCCCTGAGCTTTGCAGAGCTGGACGCCCCCCTGAGCTTTGCAGAGCTGGACGCCCCCCTGAGCTTTGCAGAGCTGGACGCCCCCCTGAGCTTTGCAGATCTGGACACGCCCCCATAGCTTTGCAGAGCAGGACGCCCCCTCCATAGCTTTGCAGAGCTGGAAGCCCCTTGAGCTTTGCAGAGCTGGAAGCCCCCCTGAGCTTTGCAGAGCTCTAAGCCCCCCTCATAGCTTTGCAGAGCTGGAAGCCCCCCTGAGCTTTGCAGAGCTGGACGCTCCCCTGAGCTTTGCAGAGCTGGACGCCCCCTCATAGCTTTGCAGATCTGGAAGCCCCCTGAGCTTTGCAGTGCTGGAAGCCCCCTGAGCTTTGCAGTGCTGGTAGCCCACTGAGCTTTGCAGTGCTTGAAGCCCCCCTGAGCTTTGCAGAGCTGGAAGCCCCCTGAGCGTTGCAGATCTGGAAGCCCCCCTGAGCGTTGCAGATCTGGAAGCCCCCTGAGCTTTGCAGAGCTGGAAGCCCCCTGAGCGTTGCAGATCTGGAAGCCCCCCTGAGCGTTGCAGATCTGGAAGCCCCCTGAGCGTTGCAGAGCTGGAAGTCCCCTGAGCGTTGCAGATCTGGAAGCCCCCTGAGCGTTGCAGATCTGGAAGCCCCCTGAGCGTTGCAGAGCTGGAAGCCCCCTGAGCTTTGCAGAGCTGGTAGCCCCCTGAGCTTTGCAGATCTGGAAGCCCCCCTGAGCGTTGCAGAGCTGGAAGCCCCCCTGAGCATTGCAGAGCTGGAAGCCCCCCTGAGCGTTGCAGAGCTGGAAGCCCCCTGAGCTTTGCAGAGCTGGAAGCCCCCCTGAGCGTTGCAGAGCTGGAAGCCCCCAGCCTGTTCAGCTCTCGGGACAATCCTTCCTTTCTGTTCCTGCGTTTCTGTTCGGCTCACTCGGCATCAGACGGCTTTTTGATTAATTTCTCTCTGTGAAGCTGCAATAATGAAGTGATATCGAGTACAAAGGGCAGCGAGCTGTGCGGAGCAGAGTAAATATTTCATTTTTGCTGATTTGCCTTTTTTGTGTATTTTTTTTTTCCCCTTGTTCTTCTATTTCCTGTCTGTTTTCTCATTCCGTGCATTGTGCGCTCAGACTCCGCTGCCGGACCCGTCCTCAGCCCAGATCCAGGCTCCTTTCCGAGTCCCGCATGCTCCGTATCCATAATCCTACTGATGACGACTATGGCAGGTGCGATGTATGTGAATTATGACATCATATCAATAATCGCTGCGGCATTAACAAAGCAGACAAACTCCATAAACCAAAATATAGAATTGCCAGCGAAATACAGTGCCTGTTCGGCAGCAGTGAAATCCCCATAGAGAAGCAGTGGTTAATCTATTCACAGACACCGAACAGCAGGACCAGGGTCATGAACTAACCGATACACGATTTGTCTGGGTTCTGCAATAAAACATGACTTAAAATCTTGTTTAAACATGATGAGAAAAAAGGTGATAATGAGCTCGGCACACGAGAGTGAAATTGCTCAGCGACGAAGGGGTTAAAACAAACCGCCAATAGAATTAAATGTAGCTCACAGCGCGTTAACGGGCGACAAATAACTCAGGAAATGTCAAGAACTGGAAAATGGCAACAAAAATGTCATTTTGGTTCCATAATGATCAGTTAAAGGCGCCGCCGCCGCGTCACTTTTGAGGGTATTCACTGCTTTTTTGGAATCTGGGGTCGTCCTAAAGAGGTTATTTAACAAGTGCCGAACTTGCACCGAACAGTGAATTTCCTCCTACGGTGCAATTTTGTTGCAGTTCGTCTGCTCAGAAAGCTGACAATTCCCTAAATACTGGCGAACTGACAGTGAAATACGTTGCAGAGCGCAACAATTTGGCGACCTTCAGCGGCAGTGAAATTTTCCCATACAGAAACTAATGGTTAAACTATTCAGAGACACCGTAATGCACCGAAAAGTCGGCGACATGCCCTGATTTCCGGTGTTTTCATTCGTCAGGTTTAAACAGGTGAATCCCATAGGTTTAAATGTAAAAAAAATATTTGCGTGTTTTGTTTTTTTAACATTACATTTATTTATTCATAGATTCAAGAAATACAATACAGACAATGCATATATTTTCGTTTTTATTCAACCATTTATTCTTTTCATTTGCAGCAAAAAGACTTAAGGTTTTTTTTCAATTTTTTTTTAGAATTTTTTTTAGGTATCTTTCTGATTTTTTTTTTTTGATTTTTTTTTTATATTTCGTACCACTTTTTATTTTTTTATAGGACTTCTTTTATGATCTCCACACATTTTCATTCATTTTTATTGTTTCAAACACTTTTTCCACATACAGGTTTATTCAAAGAGAATCGAAAAGTCACCGCACGTTCAGTGACTTTTCGTTCTCTTCAATTCGGTGTGATTTGGCGATCCCATTTCGGCCACCCTGCGATGTATTCAGCAAGCACCACAGGGCCGCCGTAATGCAGGGAAAAGCTGCCGAAAACCTGACGAACACTCCCCGCAAAACCTGGCAAACGCACACCGAAACCGACAAAAACATCTGGATTAACCGCGCCAAACACGCCGGAGAAACCAGAGCAGCCGCCGATCACAGCACAGAGCAGCCGCCGGAAAAAGCCGACACCGCAGACAAATGGAGTGAAAAAAAAAAAAAAGTATGCTTGAATGTTTGAAAAGTGAAACGCTGTTTGCAAGAAAACTACTGAATGAAAATGTCTGAAATTTACATATAAAATCCAATGAATGATAATAAAAAGGGCTGTTACAGAAAAAAACGATTTGAAACAGAAAAAAAGTTTCGCAAAAAAATCCCGAAAAATGCCTAAAAGATCCTAAAAAAATCTATAAAGAGACTCTTTACAGCAGAATATTATAATGAACTAGACATGTGCATTAGTTTTAGTACTAAAACGATTTAGTCAGAATTTTGGGATAATTTAGTTTTCGTATGACTCAAGAGATACAAAACTGCTCATTACAAAAAACCAAAGAAACTAAAATAAAATGCACTACATTTTAGTTTCACTCCTTTTTGTGATATTACATTGATGAGTGAAGGAGACCAGCAATGAAGAGCGCAACATCGCAACGCTACAGAAAAGGTTTGTATGTGTAATCCTTCCCGACCCCTACCCGAAACTCAGACAGTGATAGAGCTCCAGAATACTCACTCACAGCACAGACAGCCAGCACAGGAGAGGAAACCTTTACTTAACCCTTGCATGTCTATGAGGCAGACAAGATAATAAAAGCAGCTGGAGAAGGAAAACATTCAAATAAATCACACTGAAAGCTAATGACAGAGGAGGGCTGGATAGTAAAAACCCCTTTATAACAAGCAGCACTGGGAGAAGAGAGGGACTTTATAAAACGTGTGTTATCTCCCCTCCCGCTCTGCATAATAGGGGCTTAGGTCTGATACATTTTATATTATCCAGGAGCACTATCCCCCTTTCCTCATCTATAATACACGTTTTATATAAAGTCCCTCTCCTCTCCCAGTGCTGCTTGTTATAAAGGTTTTTTTTTATGTCTGATACATTTAGTATCCAGCTCCCACAGTTACTCTGTCATTATGAGCCTTCAGTGTGATTTATTTGAATGTTTTCCCTGGATTTAACCACTTCGATGCTGAGGACGCACTCAGCGCGTCCTCAGCATTCCCGCTGGTATGCGGAGGACGCGCTGAGCGCGTCCTCCCATTGGGGTCAGCGTTCGGCCGGGTTCCGGCCGATCGCTGGCCCCCCCGGTGCGGGCTGACATCCTGGATGTCAGCCGCGCATCCGGGACCACAGCCGCCGGAATTAGGTGTCATCGCGGCAGCGCGATGACACCCAATTCAGGCGCCCCCCCCCGCATGTGCGGAGGAGGCGCCTGAAAGGGAGGTCCTTCGGACCTCTCTCCCTTCCGATCGGCGGCTCTGCGGGGGTTAACCCAGGCATCATTTGGAAGGGCACAGCCTGCCCTTCCAAATGATGCCTGGCATTAACCCCTGGGGAGCTGGATCGCGAATCGGTGCTGAAAAGCGCTGGTTCGCGATCCTTTCCCGGAGCTGGCCGACATCTTGGATGTCGGCCAAGCCTCCGGGAACTCCCCCTGAGGACTGGCGTCATCGTGCGTAGCACGATGACGCCAGTCCTGGACTTAACCCTTAACTGCCACCAACGGTGGAGATAGAGAGTTCCAATGAACTCCCTATCTCCCGATCCGTGGCAGTTAGGGGTTAAATTTTGGTATGGTTGGATCGGCCAGAGCATGGCCGTTCCAACGATACCAAACATGAAAGTGAAAAATGTTGTAAAAAAAAAAAAACTGAAAAAAATAAATAAAAAAAAAATTAAAAAAAAAAATTATAAAAAAAATAAACACTTTTTTTTAATTTTTTTTGGTTTGTTAATGCAGCAATATTGTTCCCATTTCAATTATAATGTGATCAATGATGCTGCACTAACGATTTTTGTATGCGGTGCGTTTGTTAAAAATAGTGTAATTTTCCCCCAAAAAAAATGTAACGAGACCCCATCTCTAATTTTTTTAACAAGCGCACCCCATACAAAATATAACCGCAATTGCTCGCATGTTAAAATGTGAAAAAAAACACTTTACACATTGTAAATTATTGAAAATACATATTTTATTGCATTTTTTGTTATAATATACAGACATGACATAACGTATACATATTATGAATCTACCGAGTCTAACGGAAAGAACGATATATAATATGTCTGGGTCATATACTAAAATAAGCCTTCAAAACACGTTTAAACATGATGAGCAAAACCGGTAAAAATGACCTCAGCACAGGGGCGGGAAAAGCCTCAGCAGCGAAAGGGTTAAAGTGCTTTATTTTATTATAAAAATAAATTTGCACCAGTCATCTCTTCTCTGAGCTTTCAGACCGATTTACGTTAATATTTTCCCTCTCCCCTGCTTTTATATTCCTGTGTCTCCCCCACAGAGATACAAAGTTTAAGTAAAAGTTACCACTCCTGTGCTGGATAAGCATTGCATTCCAAAGTTCTGCACCCTCCACATGCCAATGCAGTAGGATGTTCTATAATGCCCCTCTCTGTAATCAATGCAGGAGGATGTTCTATACATTATACAGAGAGGGGTATTAATGCAGGAGGATGTTGTATACATTATACAGAGAAAGGTATAAATTGAGGAGGATGTTCTATACAGAGAGGGACCACTACAATATTAATTGTATCCACTGGTTTTCAGATGAATGAAATTAGTTTTCATACTAAAGAACTGAAAACGAATTTCTTTAGCAACTAAATAAATTGCATTTTAGGACTAATCCATTAGTTCAAAACGAAATTTTGTGCTGTGCACATGTCTATAATGAACGGTTTATTAGATACTAAATTAAAACGGGAATATTTTTAACATTGTATTGAAGCCTATGGGATTCGCCTGAATAAACCTGTCGAATGAAACCACCGAATGGCAGGGCATTTCACTGACCTTTCTCTGCTGGTTTGTGTTCTCTGAATAGATGAAGCATTGCTTCTCAATGGGGATTTCACTGCCCTCGAACAGGCACCGTATGTGCAGGCAATTCGTCAGGATTTGGCGAACTGCCTGCTCTCTGAATAGCCGAATGGCCAAGAAAGGTAACCGTACGCTGATTTTCACTGTTCGGTTACCTTTCGGCCACAATTCGGATCTCTTTGAATAACCCTGATAGTGTTCTCTCTCTTTTTTTTAAACTTTTTGCCAGATCGTCGGCCTTCTTCCGTGGTGTTTGGCGGGCTGATCGTCGGCGTTTGCCGGATCCCATTAGGCGCACTTCAGGGACCCTGGATTCACTGCAGGGTCTGCGATTTCCAAATGAGAGCGCACTGGAATTTCGATGTTCTCTAAATAACCCCCATAGGATTCTCCTCCAGTGACCCTGTAACGCTGCGGAGACGCCATTGAAAGCCACAGCGTAATCACGGCTTGCGTCCTTTATCTGTGATCTCCCCCGCACAGAAAAAGGAAGGAGGGGAAAAAAAAACTTTTCTCTGCAATTACTTTGTAAATCTACTCCTCAGATGCTGAATGATCACACGTCCCACGCCGTGCGTTTACTACAGCGCTGAGAGAGCGGTTACATAGTTATATAGGCTGAAAAAAGACATGCGTCCATCGGGATCAGCCTCTCCCACATCACCTACTGCTGTTGATCCAAAAGAAGGCAAAAACCCCAGTCTGAAGTGCTCGCCAATATGCAACATACTGGGAAAAAAATCCTTCTTGCCCCCAGAATGGGGTCAGATTTCTCCTTGGATCAAGAAGCTTTTACCCACATATTAAATATTATAACCCTTAATATTCTGTGTCTGCAGGAAGTCATCCAGTCGCTTTTTAAAAGTCTGTACAGTCTCTGACCCAACCACCTCAACAGGCAGAGAATTCCACAGCTTTATTGTTCTCACCGTAAAATAACCTTTCCTATGCTTTAAGCTAAATTTTCTTTCTTCCAGTCTAAATGGATGACCCCTTGTCCTATGTATAGTCCTGTTAATGAATAGGTTATCAGACAATGGTTTATAATGGCCCCGTATATACAGTATTTATATAAGGTTATCAGATCCCCTCTAAGGCGCCGTTTCTCTAAACTAAACAGGTTTAAGCTTGTTAGTCTTTCCTCATAACTTAACCCTTCCATTCCCCTTATTAATTTAGTCGCCCGTCTCTGCACTTTTTCTAACGATATAATATCTTTTTTTAAGACAGGTGCCCAAAATTGCACGGCATATTCAAGGTGCGGCCTGACCATTGATTTATACAGAGGCAAAATTATGTTTTCATCCCGTGAGTGAACTCCCCTTTTAATGCATGCCAATACCTTGCTGGCCTTAGCAGCTGCTGTTTGACATTGCACATTGTTACTTAGTTTGAAGTCTATGATTATTCCCAAATCCTTCTCCTGCTTGGATTTCCCTAACTCCGTACCATTTAGGGTATAAGTTGCTTGTGTGTTCTTCACTCCAAAGTGCATAACTTTGCATTTATCTAGATTAAATTTCATCTGCCATTTAAGTGCCCAGTCCCCCAATCTATCTAACTCCGTCTGCAGCGAAGTAACATCCTGCTCACATTGTATTACTTTTCCTAGTTTTGTGTCATCTGCAAACACTGATACATGACTTTCAATGCCTATCTCAAGGTCATTTATAAATAAATTGAATAGTATTGGTCCTAGAAAAGACCACTGAGGGACACCGTTTACCACTGATGTCCATCTTGAAAATGTACCATTTATGACCACTCTCTGTACCCTATCTTTTAGCCAGTTTTCTATCCAAGAACAAGTATTTTCATCTAGACCAATTTTTCTTAATTTAAATAGTAACCTTTTGTGTGGAACTGTGTCGAAAGCTTTGGCAAAATCCAAGTAAATCACATCCACTGCGACCCCCTGATCTATACTTCTACTTACTTCCTCATAGAATGTAATTAGGTTAGTCTGACATGATCTGTGTTTCATGAAACCATGCTGATTTTTGCCAATAACATTATACCTCCCAATAAATTCCTGAATATTATCCCTTAGTAACCCCTCAAATACTTTCCCAGCCACAGATGTTAAGCTCACAGGTCTATAATTCCCAGGCACAAATTTTAAACCTTTCTTAAATATAGGGACCACGTCAGCTTTTCTCCAATCCTATGGTACGATTCCTGAAAGAAAAGAATCTTGAAAGATTAAGAACAAAGGTTTACATATTTCAACACATAGCTCCCTCAGTACTCACGGGTGAATTCCATCTGGCCCTGGGGCTTTATTCACATTCACATTGTTTAATTGCTGCAAAACCTTGTCCTGAGTCAACCAGTCACTTTGTATTAGTAAGTTTTTATTAATGAATTTCATGATTCCTGTTATAGGTTTCTCTTTGATAAATACTGAAGAAAAATAATCATTCAAAATTTCTGCCTTACCTCGATCTTCAGTTTTAGTTTATTTCAAAAGACACCATATTACTGTCACTGTTTCCCAACTGTTCCCTTACGTTAATATTTGAGAAAAGATACACATTATTTGTTATAACCAGGTCCAGACAGTTATCCTCTCTAGTTGGTGTTTCTACCAGTTGTTTCATGAAGGTATAATTTAAAAAGAAACCGGATTCCCTTTGCTGAATTACTAGTCCCACTATCCCAATTAATGTCCGGGTAATTAAAATCTCCAATAATTAAAGTGCTACCACGATGTGCAGCCTTCCTAATTTGCTCTAACCGTTGTTCTTCCTCATCATTATCTATATTAGGTGGTTTATAGCATATGCCAACCAATAGTTGACTTCCCTGTTTATTACCCAAAGAAATATTTACCCATAAGGATTCCATATTTCCCTCATCCAGTTGTGTAATATTTGGCTTTAAATCCTGATTTACATATAAACATACTCCACCCCCTTTATGTTTCCTATCCCTTCTAAACAATGCATAACCATTTAAGTTTACAGACCAGTCATGCGTTTCATCCCACCACATTTCTGTTATTCCTATTATGTCGTATTGCTTAGTGTATGCTATGCCTCTAGTTCCCCCATCTTGTTATTGAGGCTCCTTGCATTGGCAAGCATACATTTAATGTTGTCTCTACCCACACATGCTGAATGCGACTTTACATTACATGCCTCCACTGTTCTGACATTACCCATCCCCCAGCTCCACCCCCTTAGTGGAAGGGTTTCAGCTCAGACTATCTGCTCTGTCTCCATTTTGTAAGCTACTGTATCCCTCCCCCCTTCCACTAGTTTAAAGTCTCCTCCAACCTTTTAACCATCCTCTCCGCTAGCACAGCAGACCCTCTTCCATTCAGGTGCAATCCATCACGACTATACAGATTGTACCCAGTGCAAAATGAGCCCAGTGCTCTAAAAACCCAAAGCCCTCCTTCCTGCACCAAGCTTTAACATTGACCTCCCTGATCTCCCGCTGCCTTTCCACTGTAGCACGTGGCACAGGTAGTATCTCAGAAAATACTACCTTGGAGGACCTCTTCTTCAGTTTACTTCCTAATTCCCTGAAATTATTCTTCAGGTCCTTCCATCTTCCTCTTACTTTGTCAGTGAGCTGCACGCTTGTCACGTCGCTGTACTGGGAGCCTGTCGAGATGCATTAAGCATGATCATCGCTGCTCGTTTCGTGCTTACAGGAGTTAACGCTACATGATGGTGTGCAGTTTGCATGTTGCTGTTTAGCTAATAAGCCCCTCAAATATGACTTTAACCCAGCTGTAACAGATCTTTGTGCCCCAATAGGGTCACATCTGCCAACAAAGCTTCCTTGCTGGACGCCGGAGTTCTCCTCGTGTCTCTCTCCAGTTTTTAGCCGTAGTTTAAAGACGGGTACACACAGAGAACCTGGCTAGCATCCCCAGAAATAAGTCGAAGCTGTAGACCTGGAACCTTTCGTTGCACAGCGAGCATAAGATAGCTGCTACCCATTCAATGAGCCGTGACTTCAAGTAGGGTCAGATGGAACTGCTTTTTAATCAGGGAGACACACACATTTATACGGTCACACGTGGGTCATTTACATACACAAACCTCCCCTAGAATCTGCTGGGGGGACCCAACCACACCGAAACAGATAATTGGACATTTTCTTATTGAAAGGTGAAACATACCGTATTTTTCGCTCCATAAGACGCACCTGACCATAAGACGCACCTAGTTTTTAGAGGAGGAAAACCGGAAAATAAATATTCTGAATGAAATAGTGTAATAATGGATATTGCCCCAGCTCGTGGATATGCCTTAGCTCACACATGGATTTGCCCCAGCTCACACATGGATCTGCCCCATCAGCTCATGGATTTGCCCCAGCTCACACATGGATTTGCCCCAGCTCACACATGGATTTGCCCCAGCTCACACATGGATTTGCCCCATCAGCTCACACATGGATTTGCCCCAGCCAGCTCACACATGGATTTGCCCCAGCCAGCTCACACATGGATTTGCCCCAGCCAGCTCACACATGGATTTGCCCCATCAGCTCACACATGGATTTGCCCCAGCCAGCTCTCACATGGATTTGCCCCAGCCAGCTCTCACATGGATTTGCCCCAGCCAGCTCACACATGGATTTGCCCCAGCCAGCTCTCACATGGATTTGCCCCAGCCAGCTCACACATGGATTTGCCCCAGCCAGCTCTCACATGGATTTGCCCCATCAGCTCACACATGGATTTGCCCCATCAGCTCTCACATGGATTTGCCCCAGCCAGCTCACACATGGATTTGCCCCATCAGCTCACACATGGATTTGCCCCAGCCAGCTCACACATTGATAATTCCCCAGCTCACATATGGATATGGCCCAGCAGCTCGTGGATGTGCCTCCGCTCACCTGCCGCTGCCGCCGCCGCGTTTGTCTCCCTCTGAGCATGCGTCCGGCGGCAGGAAGCTTGGGCACTCGCCTGGGGGAGCCACGTGACCGCGATCTCGGGAGATCGCGGTCACGTGGCTCCCCCAGGCGAGTGCCAAGCTTCCTGCCGCCAGACGCATGCTCAGAGGGAGACGAACGCGGCGGCGGCAGGTGAGCGGAGGCACATCCACGAGCTGCTGGGCCATATTCGCTCCATAAGACGCACCCACTTTTCCCCCCACTTTTTGGGGGGAAAAAAGTGCGTCTTATGGAGCGAAAAATACGGTAATTAGATTCGGTAGACCATTACATTAAACATTACTTAACATTTCTGAACGAGTCAAGACAATGGGGTATCGTGATTGACAAATAGATTAAAGACAACAAATAATGAGGCAGTATTTTTTTAACAACGAAGATTACGTTTGAAGGAGCTGTTAACCAGATATTTACACCTTTCTGAGAGCAGGTTTACTGGAAGGCTAATCTGATCATCAGCTAGTAACAATGACATTCTTGCATAATTACAATTATACCAGCATTCTGCACAGAAGAGAGGGCAAGGGGCCAATTGAGTCCTGCACCCTACAAATATGCAACCAGAGTTCAAAATGACTTGCGTCACACCAGGGATCTCAAACTCTAGCCTCCCAGGTGATCCAGGATTACAACTCCCAAGAATCTATGGCCATCTATTGTATTGAAAGAATTCTGGGAATTGTAGGATGTCAGTGTCTTGGGGGCCGGTGTTAGAGATCCTTTCTTTAACCCACTGACTGCCAGTAAGGGTCAGTACGTCTATGTTTGTCCTTGTCTCGAAAGGCAAACCCAGCAGCAATGAGTCATGTAGACTGTAAGCTCTTCTGCCGTCACTGAGCCTTGTTGTGGTGCTTTTGATGCACTGATATGTTTTGGTGATGTGTTCTATTCTGGTATAGTTCTCGGTGGCAGCGGAAGGGTTAAGCTGGAGACGAGATCCCAGTGAATTTCCTGAGCGGGCTCATCACGCTGTGCGCCGGAGCGAGTGCTTGATGCCTGCAGGACATTTAAAGTGGCAGGTCTGGTTCTGCGCAAACAGCTTGATGTGTAATTGCAGGAGGAAATGTGAAATTTGCTGAGCATGGCAGGACACGGCATCTTATCGCCCTGCGAGCACGGCCAGCCTTACTCTGAAATCACCAGCCCGTCCTGATCGGCGCCACCACAGTGACATTTTTCATGCGTCGGTGTCTCCTCCATCATGGCTGCGCGAGCTAGATTACAGCAGCGAGTCCAGCAGGAGAAGGCCATTCGTTTTCAGGCCCCGACGTACTGCTTATTGCTGCCAGCCGGCTGCCGCATTACACCGTGCGCCAGCTGGTGTGTGTGTGTATATATATATATATATGTTGTATACTTACCGTAATGCATTGCATTTCAAGACATGGGATTCTCCCACCGTAACAATGGTCGGGCACGTCTGATCATGATCGTGATTCAAATGGGTCTTCCCGAGGGAAAGTATTGTCCTCCATTCTTCATCTAAATTAAATGTCCTTCACTTCTGCAGAGAGAGAAACCGAGGTTTGTCCTTCATTCCTCCACAAAGAGATTTGTCCTTGGCTACTACACAGAGAAACCAGGATTTGTCCTCCATTCCTCCACAGCAAGAGAAGGGGGATTTGTTCTCTGTTCCTCCACAGAATTGTCCTTCATTCCTTCACATAGAAAGTGGATTTATCCTCCATTCCAGCACATGGAATGGGACACAAATCCCCTTTCTTTCAGATTTGTCCTCCATTCCTTCATTTAGAAAGGGTGTTTGTCCTCCATTCCTTCACATAGAAAGGGGATGTATCCTCCATTCCATCACATAAAAAGGGGCTTTTGTCCTCCATTCCTTCACATAGAAAGGGGCTTTGTCCTCCATTCCTTCACATAGAAACGGGCTTTGTCCTCCATTCCTTCACATAGAAAGGGGGTTTGTCCTCCTTTCCTTCACATAGAAAGAGGGTTTGTCCTCCATTCCCTCACATAGAAAGGAGGTTTGTCCTCCATTCCTTCACATAGAAAGGGGGTTTGTCCTCCATTCCCTCACATAGAAAGGGGGTTTGTCCTCCTTTCCTTCACATAGAAAGGGGGGTTTGTCCTCCATTCCTTCACACAGATAGGGTTTGTCCTCCATTCCCTCACATAGAAAGGGTGTTTGTCCTCCATTCCTTCACATAGAAAGGGGATGTATCCTCCATTCCATCACATAAAAAGGGGCTTTGTCCTCCATTCCTTCACATAGAAAGGGGCTTTGTCCTCCATTCCTTCACATAGAAACGGGCTTTGTCCTCCATTCCTTCACATAGAAAGGGGGTTTGTCCTCCTTTCCTTCACATAGAAAGGGGGTTTGTCCTCCATTCCCTCACATAGGGGGTTTGTCCTCCTTTCCTTCACATAGAAAGGGGGGTTTGTCCTCCATTCCTTCACACAGAAAGGGTTTGTCCTCCATTCCCTCACATAGAAAGGGGGTTTGTCCTCCATTCCTTCACATAGAAAGGGGGTTTGTCCTCCTTTCCTTCACATAGAAAGGGGGGTTTGTCCTCCATTCCTTCACACAGATAGGGTTTGTCCTCCATTCCATCACATAAAAAGGGGCTTTGTCCTCCATTCCTTCACATAAAGGGGGGTTTGTCCTCCATTCCTTCACATAGAAACGGGCTTTGTCCTCCATTCCCTCACATAGAAAGGGGGTTTGTCCTCCATTCTCTCACATAGAAAGGGGGTTTGTCCTCCATTCCTTCACATAGAAAGGGGGTTTGTCCTCCATTCCTTCACATAGAAAGGGGGTTTGTCCTCCTTTCCTTCACATAGAAAGGGGGTTTGTCAAGAATAACAGTTATTACAACATTCCGTCAATGACCTGAATTATAGGCATATCCGTCATCATAACTTGTCTTTTTAAAATAATACCTTGTTTTTGTGACGGCCCTGTCCTGTCTCTGTCCTGTCTCTGTCCTGTCCCGTCCCTGTCTCTGTCCTGTCCCTGTTCTGTCTCTGTTCTGCCTTTGTAGTGTCCCTGTTCGGTCCCTGTTGTGTCTCTGTTCTGTCTTGCGTCACTTTTAAAGCATTCTGTTCAAAAGACGTAACAAATAATCGCACTGTGACCGAGCCACTTATTGTTGTAACAAATTCTGTTTTGGGAGAAAATAAAGCGACCTTTATCAATATTTTCCGGCGTTTGAGATGGCTGAGCTGCGGCGGCGGCAAGTCCAGGGCCGCGGTCACCTCCGGGGTCTCTGTTTTTGAACTGGCAGAGTAAATGAGGAAAGAAAACGTATAACACGACTGTGATCTCTGCCCAACGCCGCCGTTTCTCCAGCATCTCCGGGATAACAGCAGATGAGTAAAGAGGAACATTGCCGCCATCAATAACCGTGTTCTTGTCAAATCAGAGACTAATGGCGGCCCCCGTGGTGGGACTCGGCAGGCGCCCGTGGCCCCGGCTGCCTGGTAGCTGCAGACGTGTCAGCCGTGCTTTCATTTAGCGAGGTGTTTGCGAAAGACACGCGCGGCGAACGCTCTTGCTGCGGTTGATATAAAGTGCGGAACTCCACTGGAAATGTCACCAGAGCGTAACAAAAAAAAAGCAGTCTGTCCTGAGAGCAGCCAGCGCGGATCAATAGAGGAGGATTTAAATAGAAGCCGTGCAGACGGGAGACATTGCCCCCGCTTTAAAATCCCGTCCTCGCTGATTGTAAAGAGCTCAGATCACGTCAAGCCACTGGTAGCCGTGTTCCTCTAAAGCGCGTCGAGGAGGCTTTCAGAAAAATGCACTTTGGATGGAGCGTGTCGTACAACCTGCGCTCGCTCGCAGCAAAATGCCATCCGAACCCCGCTTTGAGGTACATTTCAAAAGCATGCCGCATTTTTTTCTGCGGGAGCTGACTCTCCCTGCGCCAGTATGGCGGCCGCCTCCACACGGGTTTATACACACTGCAAATTGGAGATATTTCTGTAGACCTTGTAGCTCTTTTCAAAGGTTCGGATCATCACAGAACCTCGGAACAAACATTACGCCGGGATCTCAAACTCTTTAACCCTATATGTGTCTGAACTGCAACACCCATGATTCTCTGACCAGTGATTGCATTCAAAGGATTCTGGGAATTGTAGGCAATAAACATTTTTTTTGGGGCCGGAGTTTGAGATCCCAGGATTAGAGGCTCGAATGTTCAGCCGTTACCCAAATATACACTGTAATATGTGGTTGTGTCGCCACCCTTACTCTACAGTAGAGTGTTGTACGCGGTACATTGATGGGTTGGCGCTCTCCATACTGTGCCGTCTGCAGGGGTAGCCTATCTGAACCGCAACCTGGACGCGTGTTGTTTTTATAGCTAGATGTTGTGTTGTGGTGTGTGTGTGTGTGTGTGTGTGTGTGTGTGTGTGTGTGTGTGTGTGTGTGTGTGTGTGTCGCCTTTGCACTTGCTCTTTTCTTCTGGATATCCGTCACGTTAACCCCTCGGGGGGGATCGGCTTGCCAGGCCAGCGCTGGCATGATTTGCTTCACTCCAGGATTCTGTAATAAATCCATGTCGGGGGATCGATCCCGCGCGCGTGGCGGGGGAGGGGGTGCAGCGTCGTCCGATAGCGTTTGATGGAAATGCAATTAGATTTTATGGAAATCTGTTTGCTCCCACCAACGCTACGACAAGCAGCCAGTCAGCTGTTTTCCAGTGAAACTTTGGTTTTATGGCTGTGGAATTGTTCTGGATGAAAGTGGCCAATAAATCAGCGGCACGATTTGCCGGGGAGGAAATATTCCTGACGTCTAATGCCGGCTAATGGAAGCGGCTGCTCTTTATGGCCGCGTGCTGAGCTGCTTTATAGGAAAATCTTTAATTTCATCCACACGTCCCGCTAACCGCCGGTACCCAGCGCGAGGCCGCCAGACCGCCTCGTCATCCCACTTCCTTTATCCAGGGTGTGATGGTGAGGGCCGCGCGCCACGAGGGGAACGAGACGGCAAGAACGGCTGCAAATCCAGATTATGCGACCGCGGATCCGGGCGCTCTCGTCCTTTCTCTCGCGCTCTCTTGGCCTCTTTCCCTCGCGCTCTCTCTAACTCATTCTCTCTCCTTCGCTCTCTCGTCCTTGCTCTCTCGCTCTCTCGTCCTTTCTCGCTCTCTCGTCCCTTCTCTCTCTCTCTCGTCCTTTCTCGTTCTCTCGTCCTTTCTCGCTATCTCGTCCTTGCTCTCTCGTCCCTTCTCTCTCTCTCTCTCGTCCTTTCTCTCGCTCTTGGCCTTTCTCTCGCTCTCTCGTCCTTTCTCTCTCGCTCTCTCGTCCTTTCTCTCTCTCGCTCTCTCGTCCTTTCTCTCTCGCGCTCTCTCGTCCTTTCTCTCTTGCGCTCTTGTCCTCCTGCTTTCTTGCGCTCTCGTCCTCTTTCTCTCTCGTGCTCACTCGTCCTTTCTCTTGTGCTCTCTCCCTCTTTTCCTCTTTTCTTCTTCCTCTTGCTCTTTTCCTTTTCCTCTTGCTCTCTTCCTCTTGCTCTCTTCCTCTCCCTCTCACTCTCGCCTCCCTCTTTCCCTCGCGCTCTCTCTCCCTCATTCTCTCTCCTTCGCTCTCTCGTCCTTGCTCTCTCGTCCTTTCTCTCTCGCTCTCTCGTCCTTGCTCTCTCGTCCTTGCTCTCTCGTCCTTGCTCTCTCGTCCTTTCTCTCACGCTCTCGTCCTTTCTCTCTGTCTGTCCTTGCTCTCTCGTCCTTTCTCTCTCGCTCTCTCGTCCTTGCTCTCTCGTCCTTGCTCTCTCGTCCTTGCTCTCTCGTCCTTGCTCTCTCGTCCTTTCTCACGCTCTCGTCCTTTCTCTCTGTCTGTCCTTGCTCTCTCATCCTTTCTCTCTTGCTCTCTCGTCCTTTCTCGCTCTCTCGTCCTTTCTCGCTCTCTCGTCCTTTCTCTCGCTCTCTCGTCCTTTATTGCTCTCTCGTTCTTTCTCTCTTGCTCTCTCGTCCTTCCTCGCTCTCTCGTCCTTTCTCGCTCTCTCGTCCTTTCTCTCGCTCTCGTCCTTTCTCTCGCTCTCTCGTCCTTTCTCTCTCTCTCTCTCTCTCGCTCTCTCTTCCTTTCTCTCGCTCTCTCTTCCTTTCTCTCTTGCTCTCTCGTCCTTTCTCTCGCTCTCTCTTCCTTTCTCTCGCTCTCTTCCTTTCTCTCGCTCTCTCTTCCTTTCTCTCTTGCTCTCTCGTCCTTTCTCGCTTGCTTTCTCGTCCTTTCTCTCTCTCTCTCTTCCTTTCTCGCTCTCTCGTCCTTTCTCTCACGCTCTCGTCCTTTCTCTCACGCTCTTGTCCTTTTTCTCGCTCTCTCGTCCTTTTTCTCGTTCTCTCGTCCTTTCTCTCGCTCTCTCGTCCGCTTTCTCTCGCGCTCTCTCTCGCTCTTGCCCTCTTTCGCGCTCTCGCCCTCTTTCGCGCTCTCTCGTCTTTCTCTCACACCCTCTCGTCCTCTTTTTCTCGCGCTCTCTCGTTCTTTCTCTCGCGCTCTCTCGTCCTTTCTTTCGCGCTCTCTCGTCCTTTCTCTCGCGCTCTCTCGTCCTCTCTCTCGTCCTTTCTCTCTCTCTCGTCCTCTCTCTCGTCCTTTCTCTCTCTCTCGTCCTTTCTCTCGCGCTCTCTCGTCCTTTCTCTCGCGCTCTCTCTCGCACTCTCTCGTGCGTTCTCTCCCCCTTTCTCTCACGCTTTCTCGTCCTTTCTCGCACGCTCGCTCGTCCTCTCTCGTCCTCTCTCGTCCTTTCTCTCTCTCTCTCTCTCGTCCTTTCTCTCGCGTTCTCTCGCCCTCTTTCTCACGTTCTCTCGCCCTTTCTCTCACGTTCTCTCACCCTTTCTCTCGCGTTCTCTCGCCTTTTCTCTCGCGCTCTCTCGTCCTTTCTCTCTTGCTCTCTCGTCCTTGCTCTCTCTTCCTTTCTCTCGCTCTCTCGTCCTTTCTCTCTCGCTCTCTCGTCCTTTCTCTCTTGCTCTCTCGTCCTTTCTCTCGCTCTCTCGTCCTTTCTCTCGCTCTCTCGTCCTTTCTCTCGCTCTCTCGTCCTTTCTCTCGCTCTCGTCCTTTCTCTCGCGCTCTCTCTCGTCCTTTCTCTCGCTCTCTCGTCCTTTCTCTCGCGCTCTCTCTCGTCCTCTTGCTCTCTCTTTCTCCCTCTGTCTCTATCTTTCCCTCGCCCACTCTCGCTCGCCTTCTCTCGCTCTTTTTGTATCTTTCTCCTGCTCTCTTTCTTGCTTTGTGGTTTTTGCTCTCTCTCACCCCCCGTCTCTGTATATAAAGACTCAACATGGAACCGAAACAAGAAGCAAACATTTGTTTCCAATAAAGAGATTGTTGAGAAAGGTGTGTGTGCGATATTCATGTGTGTGTGTGCGATATGCGGGTGTGAGTGTGTGTGATATGCATGTGGGTGTGTGATGTGTGTGTGTGATGCATGTGTGTGTGTGTGTGATATACATGTGTGTGTGATGTGTGTGTGATATATGTGTGTGTGTTATGTGTGTTTGTGTGTGTGATATGCATGTGTGTATGTGTGTGTGTGTGATATGCATGTGTGTGTGTGTGTGTGTGTGCGCGATATGCGTGTGTGTGTGTGATATGCGTGTGTGTGTGATATGTGTGTATGTGATGTGTGTTTGTGTGTGTGTGATATGCGTGTGCGATATGCGTGTGTGTGTGTGTGTGTGTGATGGGGTACATTGATGTTGTGACAGGCTTATGCATAATATGATCAAAATCCCAATTGTTTGTTACCAAGTCGTGTGTGTGTGTGTGTGTGTGTGTGTGTGTGTATTCTTATGACTATGTTACAGTGGAATGCTCTGAATGATATATACTGTATATATATATATATATATATGTCTGTGATAGTGAAGGACACATCCAGGGACTCATAATGTCGTCTAAAAGTATAAATAAATAAAAACCATTTTCTCGTTTGAAGGATTTTATTTTGTAAATCACGGATTTCGATTAAAAGGTTTGTTTTGTTTTTTTTAAGTGACGACATAGCGAGTCCCTGAGCGAGTCCCTGAGCGCGTCCTTCACCATCTTCCTACATGCAGAATACGTTCAGCGCTGGGGATTTACTGACGTGACGCTCGGGCTCTTTCTTTGGGTGAGGACGTGTACTTTGATTTGTTTATATACAGTGTATATATATATATATATATATATATACGCACACTTTGTATATAATGTGCGACCGTTTTTAAACGCAGAGAGGGATATGTTGTATGAAGTCCCTCGGACAATCCGCGGCCCCCGCAGGGATCTTATTAGTGTGTTGTCAGCCGCCGCGGCTTTTCGGGCGGTTGTGCACAGTTGGCTCTGCTGAGCTCGGCAATTTGCAGCCCTCCAGCTCATTGTCCTCCTGATTAATGGGGTCCATTGTTAGATTGGAAAGCTGGAGCCGATCACCGGTACTTTCACGTGAATTATGGGGCCAAACACAGGAGCGTTGCATTACACAGTTGGGAAAATGGCGCGCTGGCTTGACGCTTGAGGATCGTCGTGTTTTTAGCTTCACCCGGGATCATGACGACATTGGGATTGCTATAGGTTTATAAACTTCTAAGCGGTTAAACCACTTCTTGGTCTGGCAGCCTGCAGACCCAGGGGAGACTGCAGCAAACATGGACATTTTTACCATTTTAAGCCTAGAAATAGGGAAGTGGACGATGCTTTTCCATTTTACAGCTGAGCTTCCATCAACTTCAGTTTGTGTACCTCAAGGCTCTGTCCTTGGTCCTCTGCTCTTCTCTCTCTACACCTCCTCCCTGGGCAAAATCATTAACAGCTTTGGCTTCAATTACCCCCTCTATGCTGATGACACTCAGATCTACCTCTCCACCCCTGATCGCTCTCCTCCTGACCTTTCCAAAGTCAGCGACTGTTTATCTGGCATCTCCTCCTGGATGGCCTCCCACCACCTAAAGATCAACATGTCCAAGACTGAGCTCCTACTAATTCCTCCCTCTAATGCCTCCCCACCTCCTGACTTCTCTTTCACGGTTGAGGGTATCACCATCTCCCCATCAAACCATGTTCGCTGTCTCTGAGTTACACTTGACTCTGCTCTTTCCTTCATCCCCCACATCCAGTCTCTTTCCTCCTCCGGCCGCTACAAACTGTGTAATATTTCCAGAATTTGACCATTTCTTACCGCTGTCACCACAAAACAACTCATACACGCCCTTGTAATCTCCCGACTCGACTATTGTAATAATCTTCTAACTGGCCTCTCTCTCGAATGCCTCGCCCCCCTTCAATCCATCCTGAATGCCTCTGCCAGGCTCATCCACCTCACCTGCCGCTCTGTCACTCCTAAAATCAAACAGTGACCTGCGCCTAGCTTCTCCCTGCATCACCTCTTCCCATGATACACTTCAGGATTTCTCACGTGCCTCCCCCATCCTCTGGAACACTCTCCCTCGTACAGTCAGACTTCCCCTAGTTTCCCTTCCTTCAAATGCTCCCTTAAGACATTCCTATTCAGGCAAGCCGACCACCCGACTCACTGATATACCTCCCTGCCCCAACCTGTCCATCACTCTCACCTTGCACAGTGTCCCATATTATGATGTCTATATGCCCTCTCCATGGCGCTGACAGAGGCCGTAGCATCCCATATTATGATGTCTATATGCCCTCTCCATGGTGCTGACAGAGGCCATGGCGTCCCATATCCTGATGTCTATACATAAACGCTCTCCATGGCTCTGACAGAGGCCATAGAGCCCCATATCCTGATGTCTATACATAAACGCTCTCCATGGCTCTGACAGAGGCCATAGCGTCCCATATCCTGATGTCTATACATAAACGCTCTCCATGGCGCTGACAGAGGCCATAGCGTCCCGTATCATGATGTAATACATAAACACTCTCCATGGTGCTGACAGAGGCCATAGCGTCCCATATCCTGATGTCTATATGCCCTCTCCATGGTGCTGACAGAGGCCGTAGCATCCTATATTATGATGTCTATATGCCTTCTCCATGGTGCTGACAGAGGCCATAGCGTCCCTTATCATGATGTCTATACATAAACGCTCTCCATGGCGCTGACAGATGCCATAGCGTCCTATATCATGATGTCTATATATAAACGCTCTCCATGGCGCTGACAGATGCCATAGTGTCCTATATCATGATGTCTATATATAAACGCTCTCCATGGCGCTGACAGATGCCATAGTGTCCTATATCATGATGTCTATATATAAACGCTCTCCATGGCGCCGACAGATGCCATAGCGTCCTATATCATGATGTCTATATATAAACGTTCTCCATGGCGCTGACAGATGCCATAGTGTCCTATATCATGATGTCTATATATAAACGTTCTCCATGGTGCTGAAATTCCCCCATATAATGATATCTCTGTATATGCGAGCTCTGTCCTTGGTGCTGAAAGATACAGTCGGCTGAGGCTCCCATATTCTCGTATCACTAGGTGCGTCTCCCTGGTCCTAAAAGAGGCAACATACCCCATACTATCATCTCTATATATGCGCAGCATGTCCAGGATGCTGAAAGATGCAATAGGTGTGTGTGTGCGTACGTGTGTGAGTGTGTGTAGAGAACATTTACACATCCCAGCAATTCAGAGAACCGCTTACAGAGCTCATATTCTACATTCCCCATATGCAGCAAAGAACTCTGGGTAGGATATGCAAATGAGGTCCACAGCTTCTCACTTTTATATGTGTGTGTATCCAATCTACACACACATATGTGTGTGTGTATATATATATATATATATATAACAAAACAGCAGGAAGGAGCACTCCATATTAATCATGATGGAAGAAGATGGCCAATAATATAGAGTGCTCTTTACTGGTGTTTTGTATTTAATGTCTTCGATGCACCCGCTTAGCTTTGAGGTTGAGTGCAACCTTCTGCTGTTTTGTGTGTATATATATTTATTTATTTATAAAGGATTTTACCTGGAAGGATACATTGAGATTTCTCTGGTTTTCAGTATGTCCTTGGTTCAAGAACATTGAAATGTTACAGAAATACAAAGTAATAAAATGCAAGATATTAAAAACACAAATATACAGATTAACCCAGAAAATAAATATGTAGGAAATAGTTATTATGTTACATGTTTACAGGTACATTCTTTATATAGTCACTATGTTACATGTTTACAGGTGCATTCTGTATATAGTCACTGTGTTACATGTTTACAGGTACATTCTGTATATAGTCACTATGTTACATGTTTACAGGTGCATTCTGTATATAGTCACTGTGTTACATGTTTACAGGTGCATTCTGTATATAGTCACTGTGTTACATGTTTACAGGTGCATTCTGTATATAGTCACTGTGTTACATGTTTACAGGTACATTCTGTATATAGTCACTATGTTACATGTTTACAGGTGCATTCTGTATATAGTCACTGTGTTACATGTTTACAGGTGCATTCTGTATATAGTCACTATGTTACATGTTTACAGGTGCATTCTGTATATAGTCACTGTGTTACATGTTTACAGGTGCATTCTGTATATAGTCACTATGTTACATGTTTACAGGTGCATTCTGTATATAGTCACTATGTTACATGTTTACAGGTGCATTCTGTATATAGTCACTGTGTTACAGGTTTACAGGTGCATTCTGTATTGAGGTATGTTAATAGGGAACTCTTGAGTGACTTTAGACTGGGGGAAGATTTGATGGTGTCTGGGAGGTTATTCCATAATTGTGGTGCTCTGTAGGAAAATGAGGATCGAGCCACTGTCTTTTTGTATTGTGGTATTGCAAGTAAGGTGCAGGTCCTGGATCGGAGGTTATAGGATGAGGGAACTGCTGGGGAAGCAGCCTATTCAGGTAGGGTGGCAGCTTCCCAGAAAAGCGCTTACACACCAGGTTGGAAAGGTGAAGGGTGCGTTTAGACTCCAGCGACGGCCAGTTTAGCTCTTTTAACATGTCACAATGGTGGTTCATGTAGTTACATTGCAGCACAAAGCGACAGAATGAGTTATACAATGTAGTAAGTTTATGAAGGTGTGTTTGTGGGGCGGCTGCATACACTACATCACCGTAATCAATAGCCGACATAAGCATTTGTTGTACAATCTGTTTTCTTACTGCAGGGCTCAGGCAGGATTTGTTTCTGTACAGGGCACCTAGTTTGGGGTAAAGTTTAGATGAGAGTTTTTCGATGTGGGGGCCAAAGGATAGATTTGGGTCCAACCACATACCTAGATATTTGAGAGAAGTGACTGTGGTCAGCGTGCCATTTGATTTTGTCCCAACACATAGATGGGGATTTTGCAATTTGTGTAGTTTAGGTTTTGTTCCAAAGAGCATCGTTACCGTTTTTGTCAGTATTAAAAAAAAGTTTGTTGTGTTTGATCCACTTTTCTACCTCTGTGAATTGTTCTTGCAGCACGGCCTCCAGTTGCGGGAGATTTGGTTTGCTGGTATAGATTACAGTGTCGTCTGCGTACATGTGTACAGTTGAGGCTTTGCAGACGTTGGGCAGATCATTTATGAATATTGTGAATAGCAGGGGGCCGAGTATCCAGCCTTGGGGTACACCGCAAGTGACTGGGAGCGGGAGGGAGGAGGTGTCAGAAATGGACACATATTGTGATTGGTCGGATACATATGATTGAAACCAGGTTAGCGTGTGATCACCAATACCAGAGATTTATATATATAACAATTCATATTTTCATATATATATTTATACACAGTTTCAGCAAGCTGAGGGCTCTCCTAGGTTTTCACCTGCAAATCCTTTCATTATTGTAAATATGTCTCCTTTTCACCTCCTTCGAGATCAGGACTTGATAAAGGTTTGAAAGTTAACATAGATAAAGCTATATGTATATTTACGATAATGAAACGACTTTTATGTGAAAACCTTTGGAGGTTGCACAGGGGCTGAATCGCTAAATGGTGATTTGAGAGGCCGAGTGCCTGCTTTTGGAGATTTATATATATATATTACATACATTCACAAGAAAATATAAAATAAGACATTGAGGAAAACATTTACACAAAGAAGCAAATCAATCCTATCTCTGCGCAAAGATTTTCTCGGATTTATATTTTAAATCTTCCTTTAGGTAAAATTTATCTCATTTTTATTTTTTTTGTAATGCTCCTAAAAATAATAAAAAAATAAATCTATATATCACGCATTCTCTACAGGGTCCTGAAGGAAGCGGCATATCACATACAGGGTTATTCAAAGAGATTTGAAAAGTCACCGCACGTTCGGTGACTTTTCGTTCTCTTCAATTCGGTTCGTTTTGCCGATCCCATTTCGGTGACCCTGCGGTGTATTCAGCAAGCACCACAGGGTCCCCGAATTGCAGGGAAAAGCTGCCGCAAACCCGACGAAAACTCACCGCAAAACCCACCGAATGCACGCCGAAAACCCGCAAAAACATCTGGATTAACCCACTGAAAACAACGGAAGAACCCGAGCAGGAGCCGATCACACGCAGCGCAGCCGCCGGAAAAAGAACCGTTTGCTTGAATGTTGCAAACGCTGTTTGCAAAGAAACTACTGAGCGAAAATGTCTGAAATTTACATATAAAATCCAATGAATGATAATATAAAGAGCTGTTACAGAAAAAATAACTAAAGTTAAAAAAAAATCCAGAAAAATGCTTAAAATATCCTAAAAAATCTATAAATAGACTTTTTACTGCAGAATTTTATAATGAACGGTTTATTAGATATTGAATTAAAACGGGAATATTTTTAACATTGAAGCCTATGGGATTCGCCTGAATAAACCTGTCGAATGAAACCACCGAATGGCAGGGCATTAGGGGAACCTTTCACTGCTGGTTTGTGTTCTCTGAATAGACAAAGCAGTGCTTTTTCATGGGGATTTCTCTGCCCTCAGGCACCGTATGTGCAGGCAATTCGGCAGGATTTGACGAATTGCCTGCTCTCTGGATAGCCGAATGGCCAAGAAAGGTAACCGAACGCTGATTTTCACCGTTTGGTTACCTTTCTCAAGCAATTCGGATCTCTTTGAATTACCCTGATAGTCCCATGTGTGTTCGTGTACGTGTGTATAGTTTTATAATGAAAACGCGGAGACTATCAGGGTTATTCAGAGATAGGTGAAAAGCAGGAGAATCACTGGAGAAGGGAAAATTCTAGGTCAAAATAGCCAATTTGGAAAGTGAGATAAATGGGCGAATTTTTCTGGTTTGGCTATTTTGTCCTAGAATTTTCCATTCTCCAGTCATTCTCCTGCTTTTCACCGCTCTCTGAACAACCCTGTATGTGGCTTCTTTCATTCAGCCGATAATCCCGTCTACAATCCTGAACGAATTAAACTTTATACGCACACCTAAAATATACTCCCATATCATTACTTTTTATGTATGTATTATAATCATTTTAGATATATTAATAGATGTATACATCAGCTATATAATAATATAAGATTTATTTTATATTAGATATATAATTTTATTATATTACATATAATATATTATATTAAATAATATATTTAATATGATATAATAAAATATTTTAGATCTAATATTTTATTATATTATTTATTAGAATATTATATCTAAAATATTATTAGGTATTTTATTATATTGGATATATCTTTAGGTATTTTATTATATTATTATTAGATATGTTATTAGGTATTTTATTATATTGGATATATCTTTAGGTATTTTATTATATTATTTATTAGAATAATTTATCTAAAATATTAGGTATTTTATTGGATATATCTTTAGGTATTTTATTATAATATTATTATTATTAGATATGTTATTAGATATTTTATTATATTATATATTATTTTATTAGGTACTATTTTATTAAAATATTAATCTATTAGATATTAAAAAATAAGAAATATAATAAAATAATATTAAATAATCTTTAATCACAATTTATTGTATAAACAGTGAGGTTAAAAAGCGTCCATACTGCAAATTGCAAGAAATTATATATCTGAAAAATCTCTACACGACCAAACAATTCAGAGAACGGCATTTGTCAGCGTTGAGTCGCTTCACTTCCTGTATGCAGCAAGGAACTCTGGGTAGGATCGGTATATGAAGTCCACTTTGCAATTTATATAATTTTTTTATAGGATAATTATCCTCGCATTTTGTTTCCTCTTGCAGGAGGGTATGTCTGCTTATCGGTGGTTGTGGTGTGTCAGAGTGTGCGGCACGGTGACGGTGACGCGGGATACCGGCTTTATAGAGTCTGGCGCTGTCATGGTTAAAAGGAATTCAAATCTTTAATAAGGTGAAATTCTTCTCTTGACCCGAAACGCCCCAGAATCTCGGTGCTGGGCCTGGCGTCTGCGTGCTTACCTCCTCGGTGTACGTGCCATGCGGTACATGCCGCAGATGAGTGATGGGAGTTCACGCAGCTGAGGAGCCATTTATATCGTAATATTCATTTATCCAAATTATCCGCGGATTTCCCATCATTATTAGCGGATTAACTCTTGCCGCTGCCTTCTCTCTGACACCTCCTGTAGCTCCTCGTGAAGGTGCTAATTAAATGGCGTTCTGCTCTGCGCCGCGCGCGGCGGGGGCGGAATTAAATCCCTGCTAGTTCCTGACTCTTTATATGTATTTTCTGTCTTAAAAGATGAAATAATCACCACTTGGTGCATACGGTGGGATTAATCCTCCTCTTCCTTCTTTCCAGGAGGTCCGGCACATAACCGGCGCTCAGAGATGTGCATTATGGGGGGTGCCGCGCACCTGTGGCCATTATGCATCATGTCAGGTTGAGGGATCACAAGTCGCTCCGTCCCCAGCCGTTACAGACTCCGCCGCGGCCTCCTGGCCATGACGTTGTATCACCGCTTCCAGGAATACCGGCTAATGTCAACGTGTCATAATATCCGGCGACGCGTCCGGCGCCCAAACCTATTAATGCAGATTTTAAAATGTGGCTCGTTTCCATGTTAAATAACACCCAAGGTTTATGGAGCGTTAACCCTTCGTCCTACATTGCCATTCAGCCTTCAGGGAGGAGGGTTAATTATATACGGAACGGCTCTGCGTTACATTTGGGGGGCTTCAGGGTTCAGCATTCACCGCAGGGTCCCCGAAGTGCAGGGAAAAGCCACCGAAAACCCCAAAAAAAGCAATCCGCAAAATTTAATTGATTTGAGAAGCCCCTGCGAAAGCGTCCGGGAAAAAGTCGCCGAACACAGCGCCGACCAGCTGCCGGAAAAGTCGACAAACGGGATAAAAGAACAAAACAAAAAAAAAACGAAAGTGTGAAATCTCCCATGAGGCTCCGGCAATCGAATGGGTACATGAGCACCGTGATCGGTGCAGCTTTAGAACATCCGGGTGGCCGAGGTTGCCGATTCCTGCTTTAAAAGGTTGTTTTAATGGGGAAAAAAATGACATGCACCAATTACCGAATTACCACCACGAACAAAAAAGTGGTGGAGGGAGGGAGCACCTTACTGGCAGAATACACAGCTGGCAGATGTAAGCTCTGCGACAAGTGAGCGTCTCTCAAGGGAAGGGGATTAGTGGAAATCACATTGTATTTCTGTGCTACACAGTTACTGTTTTGTCACTCACCCTGCGGAGAAGTATCTTCAATGGTTTTTGATCACCAGAGGGGGTGCTTGATTGACCTGTGTGACATTAAACACTATTGGGGTCCTGTGAGACAGTGGGTGCACTTTTGGGACACTGAGAGCTCTCTGGCTTTTTTAGATCTTGCAGAGACGTTCGTTGGATCCAGTCCAATGCCTCTTCCCACTAAAGACCCCAGGCGTGTCCATACATCGGCCATCAATGGATGGATTGTTTTTGTGTTCTTCAAACCTGTGATTTGTCTTTTGGCGTCGATGGTCGATCTTCTTGTTCTGAAGGGAAGTAAAAAGGCAACCAATTAACTTAATGAAAACCGATGTTGGAGAAGTAGACGATCGGCTTCCGGAGGACGTATATTCAGTATTACACAAAGATGGATGTTTACATTGTATCATTTAATATTAATGTGCATTAAAGCCGCAGCGTCCTCGTGCCAGTGCCCGGAGACCATCGCCGTGCCAGGCGCGCAGCCAATTAAAAACTAAGCAATGCTATTGGCTTCTTTGCTGGCGAACATACGGCTGGCCCAGCCGCCGGGAGACATCTTATTGCGTATAGATATTTATGTTGATATTTATTTAGGCGTAAATAGGCTCCTTGACGCGGCCAATAACGAACCGTGGCTCAACGGAACAGATGGTGACCAGTTCGCAGCCCGGTCAGTGGAAAGAGGAGCCTCGACTCGCCCGCTTACCTAACCCGTAATAAGGGAAGCGTTTCAGCTGCACGTGTGTCTCTCGCTCCCATAAACAACCCTATGGTGATTTAGCATCACAAAGCAGGGCTGCCGGCTTCTTCTGCGGCAGCTGCGTGTCCATTCCTGGATTCTTGGCCGCTGGAAGGTGTATTATGCACTGATTAAGGCGCGCACACCTCGCTCTATTATTGATGATGCTGCACACTGGAAGCGCCGCCATAAACACATCGCCCGCCATTAGACTGCATATTTAATGCGCCATTAAGAGAGAAGCCTGCGATGCCGTCATAAAAATGTGGAAATAATGAGGATAGGCATAGTCATCGGGGCTCTGGCAGCGGAAGGGTCAACGCTGCTTCTTCCAGGATTGATGCTTCTTGGTGCTGTGGATGGGGGAGATGGTACGTTTGTTCTGTTGTACTTCACCCCCTCCCTCCCAAATCTGCGGCACGAGGCCGATCGGGCTTGCCGTCCTTTAATTCCTGTGTTGGAGAAGGCTGTTCACTTAACCTGCCCGGTGATCCGTTAATTCTCAGAGCCGGTGTCAGGGGGACGGGGACTGGAGCGCCGGGCCCCTGTGTAATCCTTCGACAAATACTATTCACCGGTTTCAGGTGAGGGTTGCCAATATGTATTCATTCCTCCGGGAGAAGGAACATGCATTACCGCTCCGAATGGACCTGGAGATACCGCCGGTGCCAGTCGTGACAATGTGGACATGCATTGTTCCTCAACATGTGGTGGTTTCATGGTTACTGGCAGGACTTTTGACACACACATGTACACATTGTAGTCATTTTATGGCAGGGATCTTAGATTCTGCCCCCCAAGGTTTCTCCACCTCCCATGATCCACTGGTTATCGATTGCCTACAATTCCCAGAATTCTTTGAATGCAATCAACATCTAGGGAGGCCAGAGTTTGATGCCCCAGCTTTATGGTGTCTGAGGGCTTCTGATGCTTACAGTAGGTCTGTTTTTGGATGCTTATCGATACCAGTTGGATTTGTTAGATAGTTTGAAAAGGCACCTCTCTCTCTTCCCTACAGTTCAGTTGACCCTTTGCCCGGCCCGTTCCTTTGTGCTTCGCTCTTGGTTGGTTGGAAGTACCTGTTCTTTCTTGGCCCCCCCTTCTCTGTCCAGGCTCCAGCTGAAACGTTGCCCACGATGGAGAATATCTAAACAGTCATGTTTTTTGTTCAGATTCGAGTGGCTGGTCTCCTTCATTTTCTTTTTTTCTGACCCCCTTCTCTGTCCACATCATTCTGGATGGACCAGGATCTATCCCATTCCCAGGTGTTCTTGAGCTCCCAACACCTGCTCTGGACGGCTTCTCGCTGTATCAACTTCTCGTGCTGTAAGATGATTTCCTGATGTTGCCACGTGGTGGTGTTTCCTGAGACCATCCTCTTCCTCAAGTACCTCCTGAATCTATCAGTCAAGTTGTAGAACAATGCTTAATTACTGTCCACGAAGTCCAGGTTTATGTTTCTGTATGTCAGGCCTGGGTTTGTATCACTGTGACTTAAGCACAGGTTTGTTACTGTTTCTGAGGCCCAGTTGTCTATTATTGTTAATTAGGACTGTGTTTACATAGACCTGTACATTGGATCCGGACAAACGTGGTGGCCAGGTAGTCGGCGGCATCTCCCAGAAATTTATACCTGGCGTCTAACTATAGAGATTATTCAACACAAAATGTGACATTTGGCTTTTATGTTTTCTTACTGGCACCTAAATTTAATGTAAACATGTCAGCCCCCGGTGTATGATCTAACTGGACAACCTTATTGGGACTTTGGGTTAATACCCCCCAGGTTTCTGATCTGCCGCGTTGCGTCCCGCGGTGTTGCTCCAGGCATGCCTTCTCTTGCTTCGTTCGTGTCATAAAGAAGGAAAGCTTGTATAAACTGTAGGAATTCCATCGATATTTGGCCTCAGTACTTGTCTTCTTGCATTTAATAGGAGTCTTCTGGGGGTCCTTAAACTGTGAAATCACTAGCCCCTGAGTTTGGAGGACGCGGCTCGGTGCGGGCTTATTTTCCCAGCATGGTGCAGAGCTCTCTTCCATGGTAACAAATGATGTCCGTACCCCTGGGTCACGCTCGGCATTGATTTCTCCTGTGCGAGAGGACAATATCATACTTTCCTTTCTTGATTACTTTATAAAAGTTTCCATTTAAGGGGGAGTGAGTTATGAGCTCACCAGCCATTACACCCCAGGCAGGGCATCCAGCCAGTCCCATGGTGGGCAATTAACCTGCCAGTTACGGCTTTCAGAACGTCACCCTCTGCTATCTGAAACCGCATGAGTTGTTCTGCTACAGAACAAAAAGAATCCCACGAGTTGTGGTGGCGAGCGGCGGGGTGCACAGGTACTGGAGGCCGGTAAGCGGCAATCTCACACCATTTTGTGAAGGAATTCCCTCAACTTTCCTTTGCTCGTGCCCAGGTTAAGTAGACTTTGTATAAATAGCCATTTATGGTGAAATGATAAAAGTGGAGGAATCCTCAGGAACAGTGCGTCGGTGTCTCTGGGTATTACGAATGCAATTTAACCCCAGATTAGGTCTTTATACAAAATGTCAATCACTGGAGGATTGTGGTCCCAGCAGACCTTGTTAATGAGAACCAGATGCTCTGGGCTGGAAGGCGCCAATGTGGGTCAGTACCCAGGGTAGCAATCCCCATGCAGAAAGGGTCCGTCTCACCGTGAACCTGAAGAAGTGCTGACTCTGACCCAATCCCACCCAGTCAATAGCTGGAGCGCTTTGTAGGGTGAACACAGACTGCTTTATTTAGAGTTTTCAACGGGACAACAAATACAGGGGATGGACAGCCCAACAAAGGTAAAGCACGCCCCAGCATTACCATACTGAATAGCAAACCCCCTCCAACACACACGCCCTGGTGTAACGACAAAGGATGGCTCTCCCTTCCTTGGCAAAGCAGGGAGGAAAAATGTTTAGAATTAGCTTTCAGCAGTTCCTGGCGGAGGTGGCAGAGATCTGGTTTAACCCAGGTGTTGGAGACTAGATCGGAGCGCAGGGAACATCTAGAATAACCAAGGGATCATTTAAGTACACCTTTCATATAATGGGAACGGCACAGCATATACAAAACATCATGGAGTCCTACAACACCGACAACAGGGGATAGGGCAGAGAAAACACAAACACCCTGCACCTACAACTGTATGTACAGGGTGACAATAACCTACAGTTGCAAGAAAAAGTATGTGAACCCTTTGGGATTACGTGGAGTTTTTCATGAATTGGTCATAAAATGTGCTCTGATCTTCAGCTAAGTCACAACAATTTGAAAAACACAGTCTGCTTAAAATTATACAACACAAACATTATATGTTTTCATGTGTTTATTGAACATAACATGTAAACATTCACAGTGCAGGGTGGAAAAAGTATGTGAACCCCTACCCTAATGACTTCTCCAAGAGATAATTGGAGCCAGGAGTGAGCCAACCTTGAGTCCAATCAGTGTGATATTATTGGATGTGTTGCTGAAAGCTGTCCTGCCCTTTAAAAACACACACCAGTTTTGGGTTTACTGGTTTCAAGAAGCACTGCCTGATGTGAGCCATGCCTCACAGAAAAGAGCGCTCAGAAGACCTACGCTCAAGAATTGTTGACTTGCATGAAGCTGGAAAGGGTTACAAAAGTATCTCCAAAAGCCTTGATGTTCATGTGTCCACGGTAAGACAGACTGTCTACAAATGGAGAAAGTTCAGCACTGTTGCTACTCTCCCTAGGCGTGGTCGCCCTGTAAAGATGACTGCAAGAGCACAGCGCAGAATGCTTAATGAGGTAAAGAAGAATCCTAGCTTGTCAGCTAAAGACTTACAGAAATCTCTGGCACATGCTAACATTTTTGTTGACACATCTACAATAAGGAAAACATTAAACAAGAATGGAGTACATGGGAGGATACCACGGAGGAAGCCATTGCTGTCCAAAAATAATATTGCAGCACCTTTGAAGTTTGCAAAAGAGCACCTGGATGTTCCACAGCACTACTAGCAAAATATTCTGTGGACAGATGAAACCAAAATTTGAGTTGTTTGGAAAAAACACACAACGCTATCAGGGTTATTCAGAGAGCGTGAAAAGCAGGAGAATGACTGGGGAATGAAAAATTCTAGGTCAAAATAGCCGATTTGGAAAGTGAGATGAAAGGGAGAATTTTTCTGGTTTGGCTATTTTGACCTAGAATTTTTCATTCTCCAGTTATTCTCCAGTTATTCTCCTGCTTTTCACGCTCTCTGAATAACCCTGTATGTGTGGAGAAAAAAAGGCACAGCACACCAACATCAAAACCTCATCCCCACTGTAAAACATGGCGGAGGGAGCATCATGGTTTGGGGCTGCTTTGCTGCCTCAGGGCCTGGATGGATTGTTGTCATTGATGGAAAATGAATTCCAGAGTTTATCAAGACATTTTCCAGGAAAACGTAAGACCATCTGTCCGCCAACTGAAGCTCCGCAGAGGATGGGTGATGCAACAGGACAATGACCCAAAGCATACAAGTAATTCAACAAAAGAATGGCTTCAACAAAACAAAATACGCCTTCTGGAGTGGCCCAGTCAGAGTCCTCAACCCGATTGAAATGCTGTGGCTTGACCTTAAGAGAGCGATTCACACCAGACATCAAGAATATTGCTACACTGAAACAGTTTTGTGAAGAGGAGTGGTCCAAAATTACTCCAGATCGTTGTGCAGGTCTGATCTGCAACTACAGGAAACGTTTGGTTGAGGTTATTGCTGCCAAAGGAGGGTCAACCAGTTATTAACTCCAAAGGTTCACATACTTTTTCCACCCTGCACTGTGAATGTTTACATGTTCTGTTCAATAAACACATGAAAACATATAATGTTTGTGTTGTATTGTTTTAAGCAGACTGTGTTTTTCAAATTGTTGTGACTTAGATGAAGATCAGAGCACATTTTATGACCAATTCATGCAAAACTCCACGTAATCCCAAAGGGTTCACATACTTTGTCTTGCAACTGTAGGAGAGGGCTGGGAAACAATATGACCAGTGAAACCCACCAGAAACCGCAGTCTCACAGCTCCCAAATGTAATTTCAGGTCCAGGTGCCCAGTGTCTGAAGTGACTCCCATCGCAGTGGAATAGGATATACCTTTTTGTTAATGTTTGGGAGCTCAGCCCAGAATCCGAAAGTGTCTCAGCCAATCAGGATCCTCGTCTATTCAGCCGATTTATATCCTATAGTGTTTTATGGCGCCCAGTGCATTCCACAGCATAGTTTTATCGTGGTGCCCAATGCCGGCCGTGCTTTTAATTAAAAGTAATTACATTGTATACAAAACTCATTTAATTTTTAATTCTTTGGTTTGTGGCTACATTTTATTTGCACTTCCCGATCGGCTTTATCCTGGAAAGTCAGGGGATCTCGCTGTGGAACGTGCCCATTCTCTGATTTAATAACCTGTGATTAGCGTGTGATTCTCTGCACAATGTGTGCTTCCACGGGGAATAATTACACAGAACAGCGTTAAAGCCAGTGACAGAACGGGGTGTGACGCGCATATTAAATATGCCGTTTAGCTCGCCCATTCGTTATGCCCAAAATTATTTCTAATATTAACAGTATGAATGCTGGGTTTGCAGCAACTGCTGTTTTCCAGCCCCAGGTTATACGGCTGTGCGTTTGTTCTACATTTACGTTACTGTGCATTGATTGCGTTTGCTGTTGTGCACTAGGCCTGTATTATATGACTGCAGTGTGTGTGTGTGTGTGTGTGTGTATATATATATCTCCCATTTTCCCTGTCCAAAAATAGTCCCTACCTGCTATACAAGCCTGTTGTGATCTGGGGTGGCTTCAGTCGGTCAGGTCTAGGATCAGCCCAAAAAATGAGGTCATGTGACTCCCTGAATATACTGAATGAGCAGGTTTTTCCATCAATGTTTTTTTTCTCCCCTGATGGCACAGCGGGCATATTCCAAGATGGCAATGCCAGGATTCATCGGGCTCAAATTGTGCAAGTTTGGTTGAGGGAGCATGAGACATCATTTTCACACATGGATTGGCCACCGCACAGTCCAGACCTTAACCCCATTGAGGTTAATCTTTGGGATAATGTGCTGGAGAAGACTTTACGCAGCGCCGCGACTCTCCCATCATCAATACAAGATCTTGGCCACAAATTAATGCCGCTCTGGACGCCAATAAATGCTGTGACATCGCATGAGCTTATCCACACGATGCCGCGGCGAATGCGTGCCGCAATCACAACAAAAGGCGACACAACCACATATTACAGTGTGTGACTTTATTTTGACAAGGCAGTGTATATTATTGTGTATCAGACCTGTGTTTTTTTAATAATTTTTTTTTTACTGCTGCGAATTCTACCTGGGTTTATGTTACTGTACTTTAGGTTTAGGGTTATTTGTGCATTCGAGCCAGGGTAATGTTTACTGTATGTTACTCTGTATGTTACTCTGTAGCACAGTACGCTTTCCCATACTAACAGTTGGGGTAATAATACCAACTGATCGTGTAAGGTTTGTGGACGTTTCTGGAATCTGCCCTGTCTGAGGGCACTTTGCACGTGCTCAGTCTGCCTCCCTTAAAAATTTTCTGAAGTCACACATTTATTCTCATTATAGGTGATTTTAACACAGATGTCCTTGAGAGGGGGGGGGGAGAGAAGAGAAATAGGTCCAATGAGGGATCTAACTTCAGTAAGCATCCCAAGGATCAAATATCCATAAGCATAAAGTGTACATTTGGTGAACGGAGTAGATTGTAGGGAGCAGGCTTCTGCACTCCACCACCTTCATACATCTCGAATCGCCACTGGGTTTGGGTTTATAGTACTGTCCGTTACGTTCAGGTTTAAGTTTCTGTATAGTAAGCCTAGGTTTATATTACTGATTAGGCACAGGGCTGTTGTGGTTCAGGAGGTCCAGTTCTATGTTAATAACTAAGCCGAGTGTTTACGGTGCTGTAAATCAGATCCAGCTTTGTGTTGCTGCACATTAAGCCAGGGTTTATGGTTCTGCTCTTTGGGCCAGTGATTGAGGTTACGGCACTCTGGGCCTTAGTTTCTTATCCCATGTTTGGCCTGGCTTTATATTAATGCCCGTATAGCCTGGGTTTATATTCACCCCCACCATCTGGCCTGGGTATAGAGGTACTTATTGCCTTGTAAACCTTTCACTAACGTCCCCTCCTTCTCTGCGCTTGTTTCAAAGCCTGGTATAAACGTAACCAGAGCTCCCGTAAACCTAGTGACTCGTTCTTGTTTTATGGTTGTGGTGAGTTTAAGCCAGGCTTGGAATCTGTCACCTCGGTGTATAAACGTCCTCCCAGAACTTCCATTAACATCTGTATGTGCTCGGCTCTCAGGGCTCCCGGCTCGCTTTCCCGGTCGAGCCGTCACGTCCGTTTATTGATCTAGACGGAGCATTCAAATCCACCTTCTATGTCTTTTTTTTTTTTTCCGCCAAGGACGGCTGTAGAGAAAAAGCTGTATTTCTCATTTTCCTGCGCGTTGTGTAGATTGCGATCACTTTATCTTAATGCTGTTCCTGTGTCTCCTCCGAGGACGCTTCTCCCACACCGGGCTCCGAGAAGAACGCCAGCGCGCTGACGGAGATAAAACGATTCAGCCCGTACCAGGTTTTCTCCTCTCTCGCTGCCAGCGATACGTCTTATTTCCCCGCTCGCCAAATAAAGGAGAAATTTTAAACGGGGATCTGATTACTCGCCGGCAGGAGAGAGGCACGTTTTATTCTGTTCCCAATTTACCGTTCTAATAAAACCGCTTTTAGTCTGTGATCACAAAGCGAGCGGCGTTCGTCATCTCTGGGAGGGATATCATTCCGACGGCTCGCTGTGTTTCTGGATTACACACTTGTCTTATGCCAGCGACAGAAGTATGGATTCCTGTCTGCCAGTGTTGTAAGATGGGGCATCACCGGGGAGCCCTGCAACTCCGTGCCAGTAATGTGGTATCACCGGGGAGCCCTGCAATTCTGTTGCCAATGATGGGGTATCACCGGTTACCCCTGCAACTCCGTGCCAATGATTGTGTATCACCAGGGAGCCCTCCAACTCCGTGCCAATGATGGGGTACCACCGGGGAGCCTGCAACTCCGTGCCAATGATTGTGTATCACCGGGGAGCCCTGCAACTCCGTGCCAATGATTGTGTATCACCGGGGAGCCCTCCAACTCCGTGCCAATGATGGGGTACCACCGGGGAGCCCTGCAACTCCGTGCCAATGATTGGGTTTCTCTCAGTGCTCACCAACACCAAGTCCGTACACTGTGATATCTCCAGATGCTCCTCGGCTTCCAGCGCATGTGCTGGGGGGTGTCATAAACCCCAATACTAAGTGTAGACACCGTTATCTCGGGATGCCTCCAGCCAGCATTAAATACTGATGATGGTGTGTCTCCAGAAACCCCACAATCCCAACAAAATACGGGATCGGGCACTCAAATTCCTTTTCAGGCAGTTTTTGTTGAAGATACATCGACCGCAACAATGTTTCGACTAAACCCCTTTTGTGTGGTTTAGCCAAAACGTTGTGGTTGCTGCGTCACCACCAGTAAAACTGTCTGAAAGTAGACTGAAAGCCTGGTACAGTATTTAATTTGTATTATGAATATCTTGGTTGTGGTCACTCTGTGGATTGTTATGGCACCTACCTGACCTTGCCTACTGGGAGTGCTGCTCTACACTCCAAAATTGTACGTACCCCTCAATACCAAACCCTTAAGCTGGTTTACGTTATGATACTTGACCAAATGTGGTCACTGAGGTATTTTACGACCCCCCCCACACACCAAGATGGCGTACAGCAGGCTTCTCAAGCTCTGCCCCCCTATGTTTCTGAAGTACGATTCCCATGATTCTCTGGTCATCTACTGCAGTCAAATAATTCAGGGCATTATAGGCCATCAACATCGGGAAGGCCGGAGTTTGAGATTGCTCATCTACAGGTTTTCTCAGGATGTTAGCCCCACCACCATGTGGAACACTTAGATATCTAAACACATTCAATCTCCCATCTTCCCAACACCAACCATGACTAGGAGTTATTTCACGATCAACACAATACCAAGTGGAGACACCGGAGTATCCAAGGAAGTCCCCATGTGTCTCTGGCCACCAGTGCGTCGATGCAGTGGAACAGGGTATCTCTTTCTCTGACATTCCTGATCTTCATCATCCTTCATCCACCTTTCTGCTGCCATATGCTATTGGAGGATTGAAGGGTTCTAGCTGGACAGGTGGACTAGGTAGGCCAAGGTCTTGCCTACCTAGTATGATGGGTCTTGGGACTTCTGATTGCCGGTTTGGCTTGTGTTCCCTGGATGGGTATCCTCATATTCTGCTCACGTCGCTGTTTCCTAAAATCACTCCCCATTCTTCTCAATGTTGCTTTCCAACCCTTGCTACTGAGAAATGGGTTAAGCCAGTGCTTGGTAGGTCGAAAACTGCTTTGGTCATCTAGACTCTCTAGAGTACATTTGTGCCCGTTTACTCTCGGACCCGTTGTGCCCCATATTGTACGTGCAGTGGTAGCTTCAGGTTAATGCTGTTCCCCCAAGTAGCACTCTTCTGAATGGCACCATTTCCACCCTTGGAATGATGCCATCATCTGAGATACTTGGGTCGTTACGTGTATCCATTTGAGATCATTGAATGGAGTCTTTTTGTGGTGAATGACCACAGTTTATATCAAAACTATGGTGTACGGCTTGAAGGAGAAAAGTTACCAAGAAAGGCTTAACATGTACAGCTTGGAAAAAAGACGAGACAGAGGAGATATGATAGAAACATTTAAATACGTAAAGGGAATCCACAAGGTAGAGGAAGGGAGTATATTTAAAAGGAAACAAAATAGCAAAACAAGAGGACATAGTCTTAGATTAGAGGGGCAAAGGTTTAAAAGTAACATCAGGAAGCATTATTTTACTGAGAGGGTGGTGGATACATGGAACAGCCTTCCAGTAGAAGTGGTAGAGGCCAAAACAGTAATTGAATTTAAGCAAGCATGGGATAGGCATAAGGCTACCCTAAACAAAAGATAAATCCAGGTAAAGTATCCATGTAATTGGGCAGACTAGATGGGCCGAAAGGTTCTGATCTGCCGACATTTTTCCATGTTTCTAACTAACAATGCTTAACGTGAGAGGTTGGCTGTCGGCGCCCCATCTGCCGTATCTTGGTTGGCGGTCGGCGCCCCACCTGCCGTATCTTGGATGATAATGATAATTCCCAGCCAGATCAGGTCAATCTCTCCTCCTTTTTGGCTAATAAATCCTAATTCAGCATTGCGGTTTCCCCGGAAATGTCCAATGTAGTCCCACACCCTCGATTTATTCCATTTATCTTATTGACTGTGCCTGTGTGACCCCCCCCCAAATCACAGCCCAGGTCAGCTCAAGATGTTTTCGACGCGCTCTCGTCTTCGTTTCTCATCTCAGAATGCGTCACCCTCTCGGAATCTTCGGGTTTCCCAAGTATTGCGTCCGCGTCCTTCTCTGAGCGCGGACCGGGGAGTAAAATCCCCTGGGTGGAGCGCGTGAGACTCTGAACTATCGAGTGCGTGTAGAAAGTGCTTACTACGCACAACGACTGCTGTCATTATGATGTATGGAGGGCGCTAGCAAACGCAAGACCGCCGTGCTCCATGCTGCTACGCGTTTCCCAAAATTTATTTCCCACAAATCACACCTTTCAATCATTTTACGCGGCTTCACCGGCGCTGAAAATCCGAGTGGCAACTATTATGGGACTTTCATCTGGCCTGACGGGAGGGATCGGGAATTATTTTTTTCTTCTAAAGTGGGTCAGATGACCGAGTCATTTATAATCTCGCCGGATACCGGAGTGTGGCGTCTGAGACCGGTACCCTGGGATTGTATGCTTCGGTGACGGCACAGCTGGACATTAAGCGGTTAATATTATGGACAGTTTGTACTGGTGACATTAGACTGTCCTGCTTACGGGGAGCGCATCATTTTCATCCTGCGCCAAGTGGAGGATTAAATCCCCTTTTTCGAGTTAATGATTGCGGTAATTGGATTGGAAACGCTATGAGGAGATCTTCGGTCACGGGAATTGATGCCGTGAAGTAATTATTCAGTGTCCAGAAAAGCATGTAAAAATATATATTGGTTCCGTGGTTTACGATGGGGGCTGCTCTTATGTGTTTTGTAGACTTTTTCGGTGAGGATCATATATCTGGGGTTTATAAATGGGGTTGAGTTTTGGTTCTTTAGTGTTTACGGATGGCAGTTGCATGTCAGTGGGGGTTTACAGATGCATGTCGATGGTGGCTTACGGATGGCAGTCGCATGTCGGTGGTGGCTTACGGACGGCAGTCAGGTGGCGGTGGTGGCTTACGGACGGCAGTCACGTGTCGGTGGAGGCTTTAGACTGCAGTCACGTGTTGCTGGTGGCTTATGAACGACAGTTGCGTGTCGGTGGTGGCTTACTGACGGCAGTTGCGTGTCGGTGGTGGCTTACTGACGGCAGTTGCGTGTCGGTGGTGGCTTACTGACGGCAGTTGCGTATCGTGGTGGCTTACGGGCGGCAGTCGCGTGTCAGTGGATTACGGACGGCAGTCGCGTGTCGGTGGTGGCTTACGGGTGGTAGTCGCATGTCAGTGCCTTACGGGCGGCAGTCGCGTGTCAGTGGCTTACGGACGGCAGTCGCGTGTTGGTGGTGGCTTATGGACAGAAGTTGCGTGTCGGTGGTGGCTTACGGACGGCAGTCACGTGTCGGTGGTGGCTTACGGATGGCAGTCGTGTGTCTGTGGTGGCTTACTGATGGCAGTTGCGTGTCAGTGGTGGCTTACGGACGGCAGTCACATGTCGGTGGTGGCTTATGGATGGCAGTCGCATGTTGGTGGTGGCTTACGGACGGCAGTCTCGTGTTGGTGGTGGCTTACTGACGGCAGTTGCGTGTCGGTGGGGGCTTACTGACGGCAGTTGCGTGTCGGTGGGGGCTTACTGACGGCAGTTGCGTGTCGGTGGGGGCTTACTGACGGCAGTTGCGTGTCGGTGGGGGCTTACTGACGGCAGTTGCGTGTCGGTGGGGGCTTACTGACGGCAGTTGCGTGTCAGTGGGGGCTTACAAACGGCAGTCGCGTGTCGGTGGTGGCTTAGACGGCAGTCGCGTGTCTGTGGTTGCTTACAGATGGCAGTCGCGTATCGGTGGTGGCATTAGGATGGGAGGCGTGATGTGGTGGCTTATGGATAGGAGTCAATGGGGTTCATGGATCAACACCGAAAATCCAAAATGGCTGCCAATGTGTGCTTGCTTCCAGGGCTGCCAACAAGAGATTGACAACCCATGATTTGTTCAGAGGAGCCCGGGCTACTCGGCGTTAAGCTTTTTGAATTGACGCCTGGTGTAAGGGCCTCGCAACGCTAGCCAGGACTGTCCCAACACATACGAGATCTTTCCCAGTGAGCCGTGGCATTTGTGGCCAGTCAACATTCACAAATAATCACCGGCACCGTGGCTGAGCAAATTGTATGGTCTGCACCAGCCGATCGTACTTGGGGCCCCGGCAGGAGAGCAATTCGAGGACTACTTTTTAACCCCTTGCTGGTCCAAGGATTTAGTCCCCTCCCCACAAAAAAAAGGAAGTAGGCCAAAAATCTTTTATTTTCAACGAATGAAAGCGGTGGCAGAGGGAGTCGGTGGGAAAGAACCTGTGGATCAGGAAAGGTCCCCAAAATTACGAATGTCAACAAGCGCTTCCATGAAGGCACCAGTCATACGGTACAGCCACCCCCTTCCTACAGAGGATGAAACCCACCTTCCAGCCACCGGTAAACTGTCAGACATGACACACGTATATCTGTATTTATACGGCGTCACAGAGGGACGCGGCAGCGACGAACCCATCGTCAGGTGACAGATTCACTTAACGTGAATCCCTTTTCCCGCGGGGGATTGGAGGCGGGTAATCAGATTCCATTAAATGGCGCTTACACCGGGGAAGCTTTTAAAGGCCTTATCTAAAGTGTATTTACCCGACGCACTCTAATAATTACATTTAATAACCTCGTCCAGCCTGTCGCCACGTCGGCTAATCTCATTGTTCCATTAACGTGACCCTCCATATTAACCGCGCGTTGACAGATGTATGTCCGCCACGCGGCGCAGGAGAACGATTTAAATAACAGCACGGCTTTTAACGTAATAAATATTCCTGCAAACCCGGATATCAGACACAAAGATTATTAGGGCACCCGGGCGCAACGGGAAGCAGGCGGCGTCGATGTCACTGGAGATTGTCTGAGCGCCGGAGTGATTTGACCTGAAATAACAGGAAAATCTGATTAAATTACTGAGCGACTCTTAACATATAGACCTCATTAAAGGATTATTCTAGCGGATTTTAAAGATCAGTTTATTAAATCCAGTTTGGTAAAAGAAGCATTTTAGTAATTTATATAAAATGTTATTCAATCCAAATATGTTTATACACCGTCTTGCTACTCTTTTGTAAATGGAATGCGATGCCGGTGTCGGTACTCTATGGTAGATGGGGTGCGATGCCAGTTTCAGTACTCTATGGTAGATGGGGTGCGGTGCAGGTGTCGGTACTCTATGGTAGATGGGTTGCGATGCCGGTGTCGGTACTCTATGGTAGATGGGGTGCGATGCCGGTGTCGGTACTCTATGGTAGATGGGTTGCGATGCCGGTGTCAGTACTCTATGGTAGATGGGGTGCGATGCCGGTGTCAGTACTCTATGGTAGATGGGGTGCGATGCCGGTGTCAGTACTCTATGGTAGATGGGTTGCGATGCCGGTGTCGGTACTCTATGGTAGATGGGGTGCGATGCCGGTGTCGGTACTCTATGGTAGATGGGGTGCGATGCCGGTGTCAGTACTCTATGGTAGATGGGGTGCGATGCCGGTGTCAGTACTCTATGGTAGATGGGGTGCGATGCCGGTGTCGGTACTCTATGGTAGATGGGTTGCGATGCCGGTGTCGGTACTCTATGGTAGATGGGTTGCGATGCCGGTGTCAGTACTCTATGGTAGATGGGGTGTGATGCCGGTGTCAGTACTCTATGGTAGATGGGGTGTGATGCCGGTGTCAGTACTCTATGGTAGATGGGGTGTGATGCCGGTGACAGTACTCTATGGTAGATGGGGTGCGATGCCGGTGACAGTACTCTATGGTAGATGGGGTGCGATGCCGGAATACATGATCTAGTTTATAATCTCTCATTATGACTGACAATAGTTTTCTATTTCTATCTTTTTACAGGTAAGTGACTCCCTTGTGATTCCCGCTTTGCACTTTGACGCTGCGTCACTGGTTGAGTCGTGCCCTTTACTCGCTGCCGCAGACAGTAAGTGATTCATGTGTTGCTTTCATTATGTTCCCCGGATTCACACCATAGTGGGGTCTCTATACACACGAGGGGGCAGACCCTGTGCTGTGTTTGTTTACTCTCAGTTTTTACCCTGTGGCAGGTTTTGCATTGATAATATGGGGGGGGGGGCTGAGCCCCCGCTTCATCTCTTTGCTTGAAATGTTGACTAGAAGAAAAGATAAAATGTCTCCGTTGTGCCAGACTGGCAGCAGTATTTAGTGACGCAGACTGGCAGCAGTATTTAGTGGCGCAGGCTGGCAGCAGTATTTAGTGACGCAGACTGGCAGCAGTATTTAGTGACGCAGACTGGCAGCAGTATTTAGTGGCGCAGACTGGCAGCAGTATTTAGTGACGCAGACTGGCAGCAGTATTTAGTGGCGCAGACTGGCAGCAGTATTTAGTGGCACAGACCGGCAGCAGTATTTAGTGACGCAGACTGGCAGCAGTATTTAATGACGCAGACTGGCAGCAGTATTTAGTGGCGCAGACTGGCAGCAGTATTTAGTGACACAGACTGGCAGCAGTATTTAGTGACGCAGACTCGCAGCAGTATTTAGTGACGCAGACTGGCAGCAGTATTTAGTGGCGCAGACTGGCAGCAGTATTTAGTGACACAGACTGGCAGCAGTATTTAGTGACGCAGACTCGCAGCAGTATTTAGTGGCGCAGACTGGCAGCAGTATTTAGTGACACAGACTGGCAGCAGTATTTAGTGACGCAGACTCGCAGCAGTATTTAGTGACGCAGACTGGCAGCAGTATTTAGTGGCGCAGACTGGCAGCAGTATTTAGTGACACAGACTGGCAGCAGTATTTAGTGACGCAGACTCGCAGCAGTATTTAGTGACGCAGACTGGCAGCAGTATTTAGTGGCGCAGACTGGCAGCAGTATTTAGTGACGCAGACTGGCAGCAGTATTTAATGGCGCAGACTGGCAGCAGTATTTAGTGACGCAGACTGGCAGCAGTATTTAGTGACGCAGACTGGCAGCAGTATTTAGTGGCGCAGACTGGCAGCAGTATTTAGTGGCGCAGACTGGCAGTAGTATTTAGTGGCGCAGACTGGCAGCGGTATTTAGTGACGCAGACTGGCAGCAGTATTTAGTGACGCAGACTGGCAGCAGTATTTAGTGGCGCAGACTGGCAGCAGTATTTAGTGACGCAGACTGGCAGCAGTATTTAGTGGCGCAGACTGGCAGCAGTATTTAGTGGCGCAGACTGGCAGCAGTATTTAGTGACGCAGACTGGCAGCAGTATTTAGTGGCGCAGACTGGCAGCAGTATTTAGTGGCGCAGACTGGCAGCAGTATTTAGTGGCGCAGACTGGCAGTAGTATTTAGTGGCGCAGACTGGCAGCAGTATTTAGTGGCGCAGACTGGCAGCAGTATTTAGTGGCGCACACTGGCAGCAGTATTTAGTGGCGCAGACTGGCAGTAGTATTTAGTGGCGCAGACTGGCAGCAGTATTTAGTGGCGCACACTGGCAGCAGTATTTAGTGGCGCAGACTGGCAGCAGTATTTAGTGGCGCAGACTGGCAGCAGTATTTAGTGGCGCAGACTGGCAGCAGTATTTAGTGGCGCAGACTGGCAGCAGTATTTAGTGGCGCACACTGGCAGCAGTATTTAGTGGCGCAGACTGGCAGCAGTATTTAGTGGCGCAGACTGGCAGCAGTATTTAGTGACGCAGACTGGCAGCAGTATTTAGTGGCGCAGACTGGCAGCAGTATTTAGTGGCGCAGACTGGCAGCAGTATTTAGTGGCGCACACTGGCAGCAGTATTTAGTGGCGCACACTGGCAGCAGTATTTAGTGGCGCAGACTGGCAGCAGTATTTAGTGGTGCAGACTGGCAGCAGTATTTAGTGGCGCAGACTGGCAGCAGTATTTAGTGGCGCAGACTGGCAGGCACGCTCTGTGAATGTGGTTTCAGTTCTGGACGGACTTGGTTTTGCTCAGAACGTCCTATAATAAAATCCTGTGGCGTCTCCGTCTGGATTCAGGGATTTCATTTTAATTTTAAGTCAGGACACTTGGTGACCCCCTGCACTTGGTGACCCCCTGCACTCTGTGACCCCCTGCACTCTGTGACCCCCTGGCACTCTGTGACCCCCTGCACTCTGTGGCCCCCTGCACTCTGTGACCCCCTGCACTCTGTGGCCCCCTGCACTCGGTGACCCCCTGCACTCTGTGACCCCCTGCCACTCTGTGACCCCTGCACTCTGTGGCCCCCTGCACTCTGTGGCCCCCTGCACTCTGTGGCCCCCTGCACTCGGCGACCCCCTGCACTCTGTGGCCCCCTGCACTCTGTGACCCCCTGCACTCTGTGACCCCCTGCACTCTGTGGCCCCCTGACTCTGTGCCCCCTGCACTCTGTGACCCCCTGCACTCGGCGACCCCCTGCACTCTGTGGCCCCCTGCACTCTGTGGCCCCCTGCACTCTGTGGCGCCCTGCACTCTGTGGCCCCCTGCACTCGGTGACCCCCCTGCACTCTGTGACCCCCTGCACTCTGTGACCCCCTGCACTCTGTGACCCCCTGCACTCGGCGACCCCCTGCACTCTGTGGCCCCTGCACTCTGTGACCCCCTGCACTCTGTGGCCCCCTGCACTCTGTGGCCCCCTGCACTCTGTGACCCCCTGCACTCGGCGACCCCCTGCACTCTGTGACGCCCTGCACTCTTGACCCCTGCACTCTGTGACCCCCTGCACTCGGCGACCCCCTGCACTCTGTGACCCCCTGCACTCTGTGACCCCCTGCACTCTGTGACCCCCTGCACTCTGTGACCCCCTGCACTCGGCGACCCCCTGCACTCTGTGACCCCCTGCACTCTGTGACCCCCTGCACTCTGTGACCCCCTGCACTCTGTGACCCCCTGCACTCTGTGACCCCCTGCACTCTGTGGCCCCCTGCACTCTGTGGCCCCCTGCACTCGGCGACCCCCTGCACTCTGTGGCCCCCTGCACTCTGTGACCCCCTGCACTCTGTGGCCCCCTGCACTCTGCGGCCCCCTGCACTCGGCGACCCCCTGCACTCTGTGACCCCCTGCACTCTGTGACCCCGGGGGCTCATTGCGTCTCCCTGCCAGCGCTATGTCGGCAGCGTTAAACTCTGCCAAGCTGTAGCTGCTGCCACCAAGTGCCGCACCATGGCCAGAGTACAAGTGGCTGTCAGCGAGCATTAGACGCACGTGTGATTTTGATGTAGTGCTGTCAGGACGGATAAGCGGCAGCATGCGGGAAACGCGTTGGAGAGAGCCTGGACGCAGGATGTGTATCTCAGGCAGAGGCCAAGGCTGAAGGCAACCGAGCTTAATGTCCCCACTCCAACTGGCTGCCGAGTCCTCCTGCGCTCGGCCTTTTCCCGGCCAGTGTCCTCCCTGGTGGCTGTCACAAGGCGCCAGGAAACACACAAACCCGTTGACCTGTGAAAAAAGGCAGCAGCAGCGCATCACAGTTACTGCTCGGTTTTTCGGGTGCGTTCATGCACGTGAAAGCAAGGGGAGTAATAAATGGGCCCCTATACGGCCCCTGATTGGCTGTAAGCACTTTCCATTGCTGTGTATTACACGGGTATCACCTCGGGATCAAGGTGGGCTGCTCTCCTACCTAATGGCAGGTTGCGTCTAGTCTTCTACGTGGACACGTCCGGTCACAGAATATCACTGACCCCTTGCAGACAGCCCTTCTGCCCCCGGACCTTCCGATGTCGGAGACTCTAGGAGATAAAATGTGTCTGCCTGGTCTTGCATTGGGCAGCATGTAGCCTCCTCCGTATCGTCCATCGTAGTCTAATCCTTGTGTTCCAGTCCTTTCTTTTACTCCTGGTCACTGAGCACTGGCCGGAACCACCTTGTCCTCCATGCGCAGCGCATTGCTTGTCCTCCATGTGCAGCGCATTGCTTGTCCTCCATGCGCAGCGCATTGCTTGTCCTCCATGCGCAGCGCATTGCTTGTCCTCCATGCGCAGCGCATTGCTTGTCTTCATGGCTTGGATTTACGTTGAGGTTGTCTCGGGCTCTGCAGGTTTGATGTAGAAACATGGTGTGCGTCTCGTGGCGCCGATCAGACGGGGGGTAGCATTGCATGTCAAGCGAGGAGCAATGAGGTGCAACATGGGCCGGTCCTGCTTTGGTCACACGCAGCCAAACACTGCAAGAGTAAGGCTGGGGTCAGACAAACTCATTTTTCGCGTCATCCGTGATAAAGTGCATTCGAACAAATGGACATATTTTTTCACAGAATACGCGATAGCGGTCATACGATGCGCGTTTTCGTGCGTGATTTTTTTACGGATCGTCAATAAAACACTTTTTGCGTCTGCACGTTATGTTGGCCGGACATGAGCAGCGTCTGACGTCTCCTAATCACACACACACGCCGCTAGCGGACGCAGCGCACTCTTTACGTCAGTACTAGCGGTATCACGTTCTCGAAAAAATGTGTTTGTTTGCCGCTTGCGTTGCGCGGCCGCACTTCGTATATTGCCCGTCATTGGCCGTCATTTGCTGCTACTATGGCCGTGCTAAAGTGCGGCTGCACGTGCGTTCGCACTGCATTCGTCTGACCCCAGCCTTAGTCATACCCTACTGCCGGCATACGGCAGACTCGCACACCAGTTGGCTGAGTGTCAGCTGAACGCTTGTTTGTGGGTTTAGATCAGGAGGGAAAAGTCCAGAAATTCTTCTTTTAAGCCAAAGGTGGGGAAGAAAAAAAAATCAATCAAAATTGGCTTCACTTTCAATTTATACGATTGTTCGCCATACTATACACACGACTTGCAGGGCCGGAGGCGAGGAGGTTTCCTGCCCGTGGTGCCGTGCGGCCTTGTAAATGAGATCTCGGTGTTCTCGACCCTCGACAGATCTTTCAGAGACAGATTAGATTAGAAGATACTAAGATACTATCTCCATGTCATCTGTACAACACAAGGAGCAAAACGAATCACTGCTCGCCGCTGGAGAGCTGCCCGAGCAACCTGGTGCAGCCGATTCTTCTGAACCGAGATCCTGGTGTGGTGTGAGGGTAAATACAACTCCCCGGCACGCGGCGACACATCAGGACCGGATCTAATGTTGATCACGCACATTGTAACAAGATTCTCTTTGTGTTACCCCCCCCCCCCCCCGTCGGCGGCCACTGGACAGACGCGAGCCACATCACAAAGCCGGCAGGAAAATGATCATCACTACCACCACCTGGTTAATATATATAGATTTTTTTTTTTTTAAAAAAACCTTCTTTTCTTCCGAAGAACAGAAACCCGACCGACTCAGTGATCAGACACAATAAACCGAAACTTTCTTACAAAAAAATCACCCCATTCCGGACATTTCCTGCCCTTTGACCTCTTGTAGAGCTCGTCACTTGACGTGTCACCCCTTTTGTCTTGCCATGGCGTTCTTCCTGTGACACCCATTTTTTCTTCTCGTTGAGGTCCTCCTGTGTCACCCCTGTGGTCTTCCATTGGCGTTCTTACTTTATGATCTCTTTGGTCCTCCAGTGGCTTTATTCCTTCTTCAGCCCTTATGTCTTCCTGTTGGCTTTATTTAGTGTCTCCACGTGTCTCTGTTTTTCTTGTGTCATTCCTTCGGTCTTCCTATGATGTTCCTCTTGTTTCAACCCTTTGGTCTTCTCATGGCGTTCTTCCAGTGTCTTTCTTTTGTCTTTATTTTTATTGGCTCTTGTGTCAACCCTTTGGTCTTCCCATGGTGTTTTCTCTTTGGCACCCCTTTGGTCTTTCTTTGACAATCCTCCTGCCCCCCTCCACCATTCGTCATCCCAGGTCTTTTCTTTTGTCTTCCCATGGCGTTCCTCCTATTTCACCTCTTTGGTCTTCTCGCAAATTTGTTCTGATGTCACCCTTTAGGTCTTCCCATGGCCGCCTTCTGGTGTCACCCTTTACGTCTACCCATGCGTTCCTCTTGTGCCCCACCCATTGATCATCCCTTGGCATTCTTCTGGGTTTCACCCCTGGGTTCTTCCAGTGTTGATCTTGTGGTCTTCCCATGGCATTCTTCTGGGTTTCACCCCTGGGTTCTTCCGGTGTTGATCCTTTGGTCTTTCCATGGAATTCTTCTGGGTTTCACCCCTGTGTTCTTCCTGTGTTTCCCCTTTGGTCTTCCCATGGCATTCTTCTGGGTTTCACCCCTATGTTCTTCCGGTGTTGATCCTTTGGTCTTCCCATGGCAATCTTCTGGGTTTGACCCCTGTGTTCTTCCGGTGTTGATCCTTTGGTCTTCCCATGGCATTCTTCTGGGTTTCACCCCTGGGTTCTTCCGGTGTTGATCCTTTGGTCTTCCCATGACATTCTTCTGGGTTTCACCCCCGTGTACTTCCAGTGTTTCCCCTTTGGTCTTCCCATGGCATTCTTCTGGGTTTCACCCCTGTGTACTTCCGGTGTTTCCCCTTTGGTCTTCCCATGGCATTCTTCTGGGTTTCACCCCTGTGTTCTTCCTGGGTTTCCCCTTTGGTCTTCCAATGGCATTCTTCTGGGTTTCACCCCTGTGTTCTTCCGGTGTTGATCCTTTGGTCTTCCCATGGCAATCTTCTGGGTTTGACCCCTGTGTTCTTCCTGTGTTTCCCCTTTGGTCTTCCCATGGCATTCTTCTGGGTTTCACCCCTGGGTTCTTCCGGTGTTGATCCTTTGGTCTTCCCATGGCAATCTTCTGGGTTTGACCCCCGTGTTCTTCCTGTGTTGCCCCTTTGGTCTCCTCATGGCATTATTCTCGTGTGGCTCTTGCTGTGAGCTCCTCATTCTGAGCACCGCCATCACTCAGTCCAGAGATCTGGCCTCTGTATGTCGAGGGACACTGAGGCCAAAGGCAGCTCAGATCAATTAAATTGAGCGACCTGTCATGGGTACTCAGGGCTCAGCCTGTGTAATGGTGGTGACGACGTGACGTGCGCTGCAGGAGGAGAGGTTAAATAATCCAGATCCATTAAAAGGCATTAGGAGGGAGCAGTGCGCACCATGACCTAGATCTGCCACCTCCTGCCTTTCGAGAGGCCGCGAGTAAGATGGAGATAAATGGTATGCGTGGGGGGGGGCGCCTTGTAATGCCCTGATTGCTTAATATACGCCACGGAGGGTTCATTAAAGACTTTGAGCCCTTTTTGGAGGACGCGGAGTGGAGTAAGCGGCAGCCAGGCTTATTATATACTCCAGGGAAGATGAAAGGGGCTATTAGCCGCGCCGGAGGGGCTCCGGGAAAGTGATCCATCTTTGTGGATCCATCTTTAAAGGCCGGGAGGTGGGAACGTGGCCGTGAGACGCCGAGCTCTGTCCCATCAGGATGTAAATTGGTATTAATTCCCGGGGGGGGGGATGTGCCCCTTTTGAAACCGCACATGTGAGCGAATGCGTTCCTCCCGGAGCAGGACCTGGCTGAAGGCAAGCTGCCGAGTCCTGGGGCTTCCTGGTGTATTGCACTGCAGCCATATAGACATTAATCCCAGGTAGAGCAATCACACAAAAAATACTATGTGATTGGATACTCAACTCTCTAAAGACAATTCTTATAATATCTGGGTACTTGCACGTTGTAGGTGTACTCCTTGTGATACCATTAGTACTCATACCCTGGAATGCACTCACTGTAATAACCTACAGTATGCTCAGGTGTAAATGTACTCTAATACCCAGAGTACTCACATCCCTTAAATACATTCCCTATAATACCCAGAGTACTCACACCCTGAAAATATGCAAATATTAATACCCAGAGACTAGTACTCACGTCCTGAAAATATACAAACATTAATACCCAGAGTACTCACATCCTGTAAACATGCTCACGTTATTACCCAAAGTACTTGCATCCTGTAAATATACACACATTAATACCCAAAGTACTCACATCCTGTAAATATACTCACGTTAATATACAGAGTACTCACATCCTGTAAACATGCTCACGTTATTACCCAAAGTACTTGCATCCTGTAAATATACACACATTAATACCCAAAGTACTCACATCCTGTAAATATACTCACATTAATACCCAAAGAATTCACATCCTGTAAATATACTCACATTAATATACAGAGTACTCACATCCTGTAAATATACACACATTAATACCCAAAGAATTCACATCCTGTAAATATACTCACATTAATATACAGAGTACTCACATAATGTAAATATACACACATTAATACCCAAAGAACTCACATCCTGTAAATATACTCACATTAATATACAGAGTACTCACATCCTGTAAATTTACTCACATTAATATACAGAGTACTCGCATCCTGTAAATATACACACATTAATACCCAAAGAACTCACATCCTGTAAATATACTCACATTAATATACAGAGTACTCACATCCTGTAAATATACTCACGTTAATATACAGAGTACTCACATCCTGTAAATATACACACATTAATACCCAAAGTACTCACATCCTGTAAATATACTCATGTTAATATACAGAGTACTCACATCCTGTAAATTTACTCACATTAATACCCAAAGTACTCACATCTTGTAAATACATTCCCATAATACCCAGATTACTCACATTTTGCAAATATACACCCGTTACTACCCAGAGCACTCACATGCTGTCTCCCTATAATAGCCAGTGTACTATATTCCTCTAAATATGCTCACTATACTACCCAGAGTGTTCTCTCCCTGTTAGTATGTTAGTATGTACTTACACCCTTTAAATATATTCCCTATCACACTCCTAGGGCTCTATTACATTCTTCGCGCAAACGTTAACACGTGTGTGAAAACGCATTAACGCGAGGGGCAAAACCCTTTGCGCAGAACGTCGTATTACAATGTCCACACAATGCGCGTTAACGTCTACCGCGGGTGAACATGCACGAGCGTAATGTACTGCACGCGTCCTATACTTAACAATGTGAGCGCAAATGCGTTTGTGCGCTGGTACGCGGATGGTATTACAATCTATGCGCAAATTTTAACAGACAACATTTGCGCGCATAATTTTAACGTCTTTTAAAAGCTGGTGTTAACGGCAAATCTGAACGTTCTGGCCGAAACCAAATACACCAACACGAAAAAAAAACAATACAGCAAAGTATAGTTACACGTTCTACACATACCCAAACAATAAAATTGAAGTTGTGCGTGCTTTTTTTTTTATACATCATATATGCGCAGATTGACTTTGACAGGCGGAAAAACTTAACGTGAGATAATTGTGGTTTTTAATTCTGATTGGTTGAATCGCGTGAAAAAACAGTTTGTGCAACGTTAATGCGTGTGTGTTTTTGCGCGTCTTTTTTATGCGCGTTATTTTTTTGACGGATGAAATAATGCGTGAGGATTGTAATACCAGCGTTGATTTACATGCGTTAACGTTTAACGCTTCGCGCAAAAATTCATGCTTCGTTTACCGCGTATTTTTGCGTGAAGAATGTAATAGAGCCCATAGTAGGCATATCTACAAGGTGAAAAGTACTCTAATACCCAGAGTACTCACATTCTGTAAATACACACACTTTAATACCAATTCAACTCTCTTTAAATAAAAGCACTATAATACCCAGAGTACTTATACCTTTTAAATATACTCTCAATAATACCCAGAGTACTTATACCTTTTAAATATACTCTCTATAATACCCAGAGTACTTATACCTTTTAAATATACTCTCAATAATACCCAGAGTACTTATACCTTTTAAATATACTCTCTATAATACCCAGAGTACTTATACCTTTTAAATATACTCTCAATAATACCCAGAGTACTTATACCTTTTAAATATACTCTCTATAATACCCAGAGTACTTATACCTTTTAAATATACTCTCTATAATACCCAGAGTACTTCTACCTTTTAAATATACTCTCTATAATACCCAGAGTACTTTACCTTTTAAATATACTCTCAATAATACCCAGAGTACTTATACCTTTTAAATATACTCTCTATAATACCCAGAGTACTTGCACCTTTTAAATATACTCTCTATAATACCCAGAGTACTTATACCTTTTAAATATACTCTCAATAATACCCAGAGTACTTGTACCTTTTAAATATACTCTCTATAATACCCAGAGTACTTATACCTTTTAAATATACTCTCTATAATACCCAGAGTACTTATACCTTTTAAATATACTCTCAATAATACCCAGAGTACTTGTACCTTTTAAATATACTCTCTATAATACCCAGAGTACTTATACCTTTTAAATATACTCTCAATAATACCCAGAGTACTTGTACCTTTTAAATATACTCTCTATAATACCCAGAGTACTTGTACCTTTTAAATATACTCTCTATAATACCCAGAGTACTTGTACCTTTTAAATATACTCTCTATAATACCCAGAGTACTTATACCTTTTAAATATACTCTCTATAATACCCAGAGTACTTGTACCTTTTAAATATACTCTCTATAATACCCATAGTACTTATACCTTTTAAATATACTCTCTATAATACCCAGAGTACTTATACCTTTTAAATATACTCTCTATAATACCCAGAGTACTTATACCTTTTAAATATACTCTCTATAATACCCAGAGTACTTATACCTTTTAAATATACTCTCAATAATACCCAGAGTACTTGTACCTTTTTAAATATACTCTCTATAATACCCAGAGTACTTGTACCTTTTAAATATACTCTCTATAATACCCAGAGTACTTATACCTTTTAAATATACTCTCTATAATACCCAGAGTACTTGTACCTTTTAAATATACTCTCTATAATACCCAGAGTACTTATTCCTTTTAAATATACTCTATAATACCCAGAGTACTTTTCACATTGTAGATATACAGACTTCGATACCCATTCTACTCTAGCCCTGTAAATATATTCATTATAATACTCAGAGGATTCACCGCCTGTAAATATACTTACTGCAATAAGAATATGAGTATTCTCATTGTAAATCTAATAACTGTATTACCCACAGTATCCACACCCTGCTAAACTATATGCTATAATACCATGAGTACTTCCACCATGCAAATATATACTCTATAATACTCAGAGTACCCCCACAACCTGTGAATATACTCCATGTAATGACCAGAGTACTCTGTCACCCTTTAAGTTTGCTCCCCTATAATACACAGAGTTCTCCCAAATATACTAACTAGAATACCCGCAGTGCTCGCTCTCTGCTAATATACTCACAATAATACTACGAGTACTTTCACCATGCATATATACACACTGTAATACTCACACCGCGTAAATGAACTGATTAATACCTACATCACTGACCCCATGACCTTTCATCTGCTGTGACACTGGGGTTACTTGCCTCCTGTACGTACCGTTTCTGCAATACTCGAGTACTCGCCCCAGAACCCCCTTACAGTATTTCTCAGAGTACGACACTGTATTTATTTTGGTTTCCTATGTCGTACCCTTTGCAGCACAGGGATCCGTCCATCTCGGCGCGTTGTCTGCGTCTCGTGTTTTTCCACATCTTGATGTAACACAATTGATTTGATTGCGAGCCGCGCAGCCCCAGACGCCGCAGGTCACCGCGTCTCCTCTCTCTGTCAGCGCAAAGGAGAAAGATCATTACCTGCAATTACCACCAAATGGGACGGAATTGGATTTGACTTTTTGTGAGACGCCGTGGAGCGACCTAATTCTCTGAAGAGTTCCAGCCCCCCCTTTCCTCTTGGATATGATCTGTAATAGGGGAGCACGCCACGGCTGGATCCTGCGCTCTGATTCGCGCGCAGACCGGACTGTGAACATGGGCCACTTCCTGGACTCTCACTCCCAGTATGAATATCTGATGCGTTGCCTAACTCCACCCAAATTAACCTATTCCTTCCTGTTGCGTGAAACCTTATGCACCAATGCACTGTGCAAACATCCTGCGCCGCAGCCACTGCACAAACCTGCACCTTACCCACTGCACAAACCTGCACCTTACCCACTGCACAAACCTGCACCTTACCCACTGCACCGCACCCACTGCACAAACCTGCACTGCACCCACTGCACCACACCCACTGCACAAACCTGCACCGCCCCCACTGCACAAACCTGCACCGCACCCACTGCACAAACCTGCACCGCACCCACTGCACAGACCTGCATCACACCCACTGCACAAACCTGCACCGCACTCACTGCACAAACCTGCACCGCACCCACTACACAAACCTGCACCACACCCACCACACAAACCACCTCCACCCGTGAACTGCCTGCAACACACCCACTGCGCGGACTGATTTCACCAAAGCCACTATGCAAACTGCCTGCATCACACCCACTGCGCGGAATGAGTTTGCCAAAGCCACCAGGAAAACTGCCTGCACCACACCCACTATGCAAACTGCCTGCACCACACCCACTGCATGAACTGACTTTGCCAAAGCCACCAGGAAAACTGCCTGCACCACACCCACTGCGCAAACCACCTGCGCCAAAGCCACCATGAAGACTACCTGCACCACACCCACTGCACAAACTGCCTGCACCACTATAGAAGCTAGCTGCACTGCACCCACTTTGCAGATTGTTACACCTGCCGCTGCCCATCCTTCTGTGCAAATCCAGACAGTATAAATACACGATTATTAATCCACTGCAGAAATCTGACCCACTCATGCCCCGCCCACTGCGCAATCCTTTTTTCACGCCGCATAAAATCTATTGCTCTTACCTCTTGCCGCACTCATCAAAGCTTAATAACCTCCTGCTTTTAATTTGACATGAAAGTGCTGGGTTTGCAGTGAAATTGCGCTAATTAGGTGAGCGTTAGCAGGCGCGGGACCCGTCCTCCTCACCGGCTTTTTACTCCACTTGGTAAAGTCATTTATTTCGATTAATTGAAGCTTATTTTCCTCCCCCAGAGACGCAGCTTTATATACCCACCATTTCTTTTGTCAAAGTATGCATCTCTTGGCGGTAAAGTCTGCCACCTTTACACATCTTGCGAGCCTTGTCGTCCTCCATATTGCGGTCAAGTCAGCCATTGCTGCATATAATTACATATATGTCTATACACACAGTGTGAGGCGCGGGGCTGTCTATACACACAGTGTGAGGCGCTGGGCTGTCTATACACACGGTGTGAGGCGCGGGGCTGTCTATACACACAGTGTGAGGCGCGGGGCTGTCTATACACACAGTGTGAGGCGCGGGGCTGTCTATACACACGTTGTGAGGCGCGGGGCTGTCTATACACACAGTGTGAGGCGCTGGGCTGTCTATACACACGGTGTGAGGCGCGGGGGCTGTCTATACACACAGTGTGAGGCGCGGGGCTGTCTATACACACAGTGTGAGGCGCTGGGCTGTCTATACACACGGTGTGAGGCGCGGGGCTGTCTATACACACAGTGTGAGGCGCGGGGCTGTCTATACACACAGTGTGAGGCGCGGGGCTGTCTATACACACGTTGTGAGGCGCGGGGCTGTCTATACACACAGTGTGAGGCGCTGGGCTGTCTATACACACAGTGTGAGGCGCGGGGCTGTCTATACACACGTTGTGAGGCGCGGGGCTGTCTATACACACAGTGTGAGGCGCGGGGCTGTCTATACACACAGTGTGAGGCGCTGGGCTGTCTATACACACGGTGTGAGGCGCGGGGCTGTCTATACACACAGTGTGAGGCGCGGGGCTGTCTATACACACAGTGTGAGGCGCGGGGCTGTCTATACACACGTTGTGAGGCGCGGGGCTGTCTATACACACAGTGTGAGGCGCTGGGCTGTCTATACACACGGTGTGAGGCGCGGGGCTGTCTATACACACAGTGTGAGGCGCGGGGCTGTCTATACACACAGTGTGAGGCGCGGGGCTGTCTATACACACAGTGTGAGGCGCGGGGCTGTCTATACACACGTTGTGAGGCGCGGGGCTGTCTATACACACAGTGTGAGGCGCTGGGCTGTCTATACACACGGTGTGAGGCGCGGGGCTGTCTATACACACAGTGTGAGGCGCTGGGCTGTCTATACACACAGTGTGAGGCGCGGGGCTGTCTATACACACGTTGTGAGGCGCGGGGCTGTCTATACACACGGTGTGAGGCACGGGGCTGTCTATACACACAGTGTGAGGTGCGGGGCTGTCTATACACACAGTGTGAGGTGCGGGGCTGTCTATACACACAGTGTGAGGCGCGGGGCTGTCTATACACACAGTGTGAGGCGCGGGGCTGTCTATACACACAGTGTGAGGCGCGGGGCTGTCTATACACACAGTGTGAGGCGCGGGGCTGTCTATACACACAGTGTGAGGCGCGGGGCTGTCTATACACACAGTGTGAGGCGCGGGGCTGTCTATACACACGGTGTGAGGCGCGGGGCTGTCTGTACACACGGTGTGAGGCGCGGAGCTGTCTGTACACACGGTGTGAGGTGCGGGTCTGTCTATACACACGGTGTGAGGTGCGGGACTGTCTATACACACGGTGTGTGGCGCGGGGCTGTCTATACACACAGTGTGAGGCGCGGGGCTGTCTATACACACGGTGTGAGGCGCGGGGCTGTCTATACACACTGTGTGAGGCGCGGGGCTGTCTATACACACGGTGTGAGGCGCGGGGCTGTCTATACACACAGTGTGAGGTGCGGGACAGAACCCCCTGGACCTTCAGGAAGGGGGACATGACTGATGGCCTGGGCCTGTAGGTTAAGGAAAGATCTGGAAGGGTTTAGAATCCCTGGGGCCCCTCAGGGAGGGGGAAGGGGGGGGGTCGGTTGGAAGCATGGCCTGTCAGTCAAGAAAAGCTACGGTGTTATTGGTGGAGTGGTTGCAACAGTGTTGCTTACCTGGACTATATATGCTGGTGATGGGTGCAGGGTTCTTCCTCTGTTCCTGCCAACGTGAGAAGTGCATCAAGGTGAGACCCGCCCACCCACCCTTGGATTTCGTCGAGTCGTGTCACAGCTGAAGGTTGGCGGTTTCCCTGGACAGCAGTGCTTAATGGAGGTTTTAGCCGCCATCGGGTGAGGCCTGGGGGGAGACGGACCTCGCTTGCGGGGACGAGCTCAATGGTTTGGTAATGCCTATTGCATGGAGCGATAGGGCAGTTTGAGTAAGCACTGCAAGGGATGGTTATATATATACATGGTTATATATATATGGTTTAATAAAGCTGTGGCCCATGCACATTCCAACTGACATATTCGTGTTTGTGTTTATTCAGGTTATTGGGGTATGGGTTGGGAAGGGGTTATGGGGGTATGGGTTGGGAAGGCCTCAGGCTTAAGCAGTCATGTCTGTACACACTGTGTGAGGTGCGGGACTGTCTATACACACGGTGTGAGGTGCGGGCCTGTCACACACGTTGTGAGGCGCGGGGCTGTCTATACACACAGTGTGAGGCGCGGGGCTGTCTATACACACGGTGTGAGGTGCGGGGCTGTCTATACACACAGTGTGAGGTGCGGGGCTGTCTATACACACAGTGTGAGACGCGGGGCTGTCTGTACACACGGCGTGAGACGCGGGGCTGTCTATACACACGGTGTGAGGTGCGGGGCTGTCTATACACACAGTGTGAGGTGCGGGACTGTCTATACACACAGTGTGAGGCGCGGGGCTGTCTATACACACGGTGTGAGGCGCGGGGCTGTCTATACACACAGGGGGGCACTTTGGGGGGGGTCTTGCACTATTACGGACACCCTCCGTGTGTTAAAAAGTGTCAGAGTGCCACCTCTTTATCTGGGGGAGAGGGGACATCTATCTATGGAGAAGTATTGGGGTGGTGTTTATCTGGTGTTAGCTGGGAAGATCGAGGGAGTCATTGTGTGTGTGTGTGTGTGTGTGTGTGTGTGTGGTGTTAGTGGCCCCCAAACATTTGCCCAGGACCCCATAAATGGCAGCTCTGCAGGCTGGCAATGGTTTAATGGTCCGGATCAGTCACCAAAGTCCCGTTGGTTTGCCCTCGACCCTCCAGCTCTCCCCTGGTCGGAGGTGACCAGGCCTCAATCTCACAATCTGTTTTTTTTTCACCCTTTTCTGAGATCGATCAGTGATTTAAAATACAAAACCAAAAAACATCAAACAAGACACAAAAAAACCCGTAGCAGCCCACGGCTACTTGTTATCAAAGCCAAGGAAGATAATAACCGCGGCCGACGCGTTGGACACGTCGTTCCTGTTTCTCGGCTGCGGCTCGTAAACAGATTATCGTGCAATGCAGTCGCTTTTTTCACCTTTTTCTCTTTTTTCTCTTTTTCTCAAATCCCGGAATTTTCATAAGAAAAAAGATTTAACATCCAGAAACGTCTCTGGAAATGATTAAATCGTAGGTTCTTCGGAACGCCCGGATTCTCCGGGAGATGCCGTGGAGGGGGTGGTGGTCCCGGTCCGGTTTATCTTTACCGCTAATAATTTTTTTTTAAAAAAGCAAACGCGGCGCTCGTGGCTTTTATCCCACCTGCTCTCCCGTGTTTCGGCAGAACCAGCTGTTTGTTAACAAAACGCCTCCCTTCCTCCGAAAGACAGCAGGCGTCTTCCTTCGCGTCTGTAATTCAAATGCACGGGCCCTCTCCCCCTCCTCACCCCCGGTCTCGCACAGAAACTGGCGTGGTTACCCACTGACGTGTTTTTTTTTTAGCCCAATTACACCGTGCGGCACGGGAAGCCGGCCGCGCACCCAGAGAGTACACACGCTATCGCTTTAGTTCCGGGCTATGAATTTTTTATGGAAAATATTCCGACTTTTCAAAGGCCTGTCAGTCCGGGCCGCGCTTACCGCGCAGGTTATTTCTGACAGCCGGCCCTGAAGCCCTCATTAGCAGGAAATACTTATCTTGGCCTTATTTTTGGCACGGGCGATCGGGAAGGGAATTGACGCTTTCTTTCCCAGGCCTGTATACCTTTTAATGCCTAGTTTCCTGCGCCGCGTTTCGGACGCCCGGTAACGATTCGGAGGCGCCGGTGCAATTTGTGGAAAAATAATAATATAATTATATAAAAAAATCAAATTACTGTTATAGGGTCGGATGCACTGCGGGGGAGGGAAAGCGCTGCAGGCCAGGCGCGTGATATCCATGCAGAGTGTTTATTCCGTATATCATATGCCTGTTAAAGGGAAAACAAAAAAACACAAAATCCGGTTATTGGGCGGAGAGGCAGCGCGGCAATTCCCACTGTTTGCCCATTATAGAGCGTCGGCTCACGTGCCACATTGTATGACTTGACTGGACGGGATCCCACTGGACCCAGATCAATTACTGGGGTAACATGGCAAAAATATGAATTTGGCTTTCTAACAATATATCAGATATAAGGTGTCCTTCATGTGGGACCCCCAAAGCATTAGGTGTAAGGCTGGAGTAACGGGAGGCTGGTGAGGGGCCTGGACCCCCAAAACATTAGGTGTAAGGCTGGAAAGGGGCCTAGACCCCCAAAGCATTAGGTGTAAGGCTGGAGTAACGGGAGGCTGGTGAGGGGCCTGGACCCCCAAAACATTAGGTGTAATGCTGGCGAGGGGCCTGGACCCCCAAAGCATTAGGTGTCCTGAAGCCGTCAAGCAAGGAGCGTTGACACCCAAAGAATTTGTTATAAGGTGTCCTGGAGTAACATGATCCCGGTGAGGGGCCCGGACCCCCAAATCATTAGATGTTAGGTGTCTTGGAGTAATGGGAGTCTTGTGAGGAGCCTGGACCCCTGATACATTAGGTGTAGGGTGTGCTGGAGGAGTGGTAGTTGAGGAAGGAGCCTAGATGCCCGATGCATTAGGTGTAAGGTATCCTGAAGTAATGGGAGGCTGTTGAGGTGCCTGGACCCCCAAAGCATTAGGCATATGGTGTGCTGGAGTAATGGGAGCCTGGTGAGGGGCCCGGACCCTCAAAGCATTAGGCATATGGTGTGCTGGAGTAATGGGAGCCTGGTGAGGGGCCCGGACCCTCAAAGCATTAGGTATATGGTGTGGTGGAGTAATGGGAGCCTGGTGAGGGGCCCGGACCCTCAAAGCATTAGGCATATGGTGTGCTGGAGTAATGGGAGCCTGGTGAGGGGCCCAGACCCTCAAAGCATTAGGCATATGGTGTGCTGGAGTAATGGGAGCCTGGTGAGGGCCCGGACCCTCAAAGCATTAGGCATATGGTGTGCTGGAGTAATGGGAGCCTGGTGAGGGGCCGGACCCTCAAAGCATTAGGCATATGGTGTGCTGGAGTAATGGGAGCCTGGTGAGGGGCCCGGACCCTCAAAGCATTAGGTATATGGTGTGGTGGAGTAATGGAGGCTGTTGAGGGGCCTGGACCTCCGAAGCATTAGGTGTATGGCTGGAGTAATGGGAGGCTGTTGAGGTGCCTGGACCCTCAAAGCATTAGGTATATGGTGTGGTGGAGTAATGGAGGCTGTTGAGGGGCCTGGACCTCCGAAGCATTAGGTATATGGTGTGGTGGAGTAATGGGAGCCTGGTGAGGGGCCCGGACCCTCAAAGCATTAGGTATATGGTGTGGTGGAGTAATGGAGGCTGTTGAGGGGCCTGGACCTCAGAAGCATTAGGTGTAAGGTGTCCTGGACTAACGTCAGGCCGGTGAAGAGCCCGGACCCCCTCGATGTGTCAAGGCTCTGCCATAGCGGGTGGTTTTGTCACGCCGGCATCCGAGCCCCCACGTTGACTGGATTTGACATGCGTAGCGAGAGCTCACCATCACTCTTCTAATTCATTGTGACCCCTCTAACCAGATTAATTGCTTGTTAATTGGTCATTTCACAGTTACCTCATTAACCGTTTCTGGCTCTAATAGGAATCTCGCGGGAGCATTAATGAGCGTTGGGTAATTATCCACCGTGTTCCGGAATATTCTATTAACGGATTGGGAATTAATCAGAACCAGTCACTGTATCTCTGGGTCTATTAAAGTGGGTCTTGTCTGGGTGACGGTAGCCATGATATGAGGGGTGCCCCATTATGGGTGCTTTTGGGGGTCACATAGAAATTTCCCCTTAACCCTGTGAGTGCTGGACAGCGCTCGCTCAATGAGAAACCAAGAGGGGCGGAAATACTCAGACTGTACTGACTGATGGAGACGTGTGGCTGGTAGTGAGACTGGTGCTGTGTTATGATGGGCACGGCAGTTTCTGGATAATTAGGAGGATTGGTCGTCGGGATGGCACAGTGTTATGATGGGCACAGCAGTTTCTGGAGATTAGGAGGATTGGGCGTCGGGATGGCGCAGTGTTATGGTGGGCACGGCAGTTTCTGGATAATTAGGAGGGCTGGTAGTCGGGATGGCGCAGTGTTATGGTGGGCACGGCAGTTTCTGGATAATTAGGAGGGCTGGTAGTCGGGATGGCGCAGTGTTATGATGGGCTTCTGTCTCAGGATAATTGGCAAGGCACGCGGCAGGACTGGCACAGTCTCCGCGTGATTGTCATTCTCCATTGTCTGCGAGCGGCTGGTGGAAGTGACAGCCGATCCCGCAGTCGTCTGGCGGCTTTTGTGCATTTGCTGTGTCTTGGGATCGGCGGATAAAAGCTCAGACACATCCCTGGAACAAAGCACCTTTATTCAGGGAGGTGTTCCTGGCCGGACGCTCTCCTCCTCAGACATTGCTACCTGCCCTCATTCGCTGCCCCCTCCTGCCAGCGCTGCCAGGTGCCAGTCATCGGGAATTAAACATTGTCCTGGGATGTGTAATCCGCATATATCCATGTGAGGCAGTGAAACGGTTAAACCATCTTTGATTTTTTTTTTATTTATTATAAATTCTTTATTGATTTTATGTCTTGTTAAACGACACAAGCAAAATAAACTATACGACAGCAAAAGGTCTGCACTGCTGCTGTCCGGCCGCCATGTATTTCACCGTACATACTGTGTATTGGATTTTGACATTTATTTATAAAGTATTTTACCAGGAAGGATACATTGAGATTACTCTCGTTTTCAAGTATGTCCTGGGTTCAACAACATTGAAATGTTACAGTTGTTACAGAAATACAAAGTAATACAATGCAAGATATTAAAAAAACACAAATATACAGATTAACAGAAAATAAATATGTAGGAAATAGTCACTATGTTACATGTTTACAGGTGCATTCTGTATATAGTCACTGTGTTACATGTTTACAGGTGCATTCTGTATATAGTCACTGTGTACTTGTTTACAGGTGCATTCTGTATATAGTCACTATGTTACATGTTTACAGGTGCATTCTGTATATAGTCACTGTGTTACATGTTTACAGGTGCATTCTGTATATAGTCACTGTGTACTTGTTTACAGGTGCATTCTGTATATAGTCACTGTGTTACATGTTTACAGGTGCATTCTGTATATAGTCACTGTGTTACATGTTTACAGGTGCATTCTGTATATAGTCACTGTGTACTTGTTTACAGGTGCATTCTGTATATAGTCACTGTGTTACATGTTTACAGGTGCATTCTGTATATAGTCACTGTGTTACATGTTTACAGGTGCATTCTGTATAAGTCACTGTGTACTTGTTTACAGGTGCATTCTGTATATAGTCACTATGTTACATGTTTACAGGTGCATTCTGTATATAGTCACTGTGTTACATGTTTACAGGTGCATTCTGTATATAGTCACTATGTTACATGTTTACAGGTGCATTCTGTATATAGTCACTGTGTTACTTGTTTACAGGTGCATTCTGTATATAGTCACTATGTTACATGTTTACAGGCGCATTCTGTATATAGTCACTGTGTTACATGTTTACAGGTGCATTCTGTATATAGTCACTATGTTACATGTTTACAGGTGCATTCTGTATATAGTCACTATGTTACATGTATACAGGTGCATTCTGTATATAGTCACTGTGTTACATGTTTACAGGTGCATTCTGTATATAGTCACTATGTTACATGTTTACAGGTGCATTCTGTATATAGTCACTGTGTACTTGTTTACAGGTGCATTCTGTATATAGTCACTGTGTACTTGTTTACAGGTGCATTCTGTATATAGTCACTATGTTACATGTTTACAGGTGCATTCTGTATATAGTCACTGTGTACTTGTTTACAGGGCATTCTGTATATAGTCACTATGTTACATGTTTACAGGTGTATTCTGTATATAGTCACTGTGTTACATGTTTACAGGTGCATTCTGTATATAGTCACTGTGTTACATGTTTACAGGTGCATTCTGTATATAGTCACTGTGTTACATGTTTACAGGAGCATTCTGTATATAGTCTCTGTTACATGTTTACAGGTGCATTCTGTATATAGTCATTATGTTACAGGTTTACAGGCGCATTCTGTATATAGTCATTATGTTACATGGTTACAGGTGCATTTTGTATTGAGTTATGTTAATATGGAGCTCTTAAGGGACTTTAGACTGGGGGAAGATTTGATGGCGTCTGGGAGGTTATTCCTTAATTGCGGTGCTCTGTAGGAAAATGAGGACCGAGACACTCTCTTTTTGTATTGTGGTGTTGCAAGTAAGGTGCAGGTCCTGGATCAGAGGTTATAGGATGAGGGAACTGCTGGGGGAAGCAGCCTATTCAGGTAGGGTGGCAGCTTCGCAGAAAAGCTCTTAAACACCAGGTTGGAAAGGTGAAGGGTGCGTTTAGATTCCAGCGACGGCCAGTTTAGCTCTTTTAACATGTCACAATGGTGGGTCATGTAGTTACATTGTAGCGCAAAGCAGCAGAATGAGTTTATGAAGGTGTGTTTGCGGGGCGGCTGCATACACTACATCCCCGTATTCAATGGCTGGCATAAGCATTTGTTGTACAATTTGCTTTCTTACCGCGGGGCTCAGGCAGGATTTGTTTCTGTACAGGACACCTAGTTTGGGGTAAAGTTTAGATGAGAGTTTTTCGATGTGGGGGCCAAAGGATAGATTTGGGTCTAACCACATACCTAGATATTTGAGAGAAGTGACTGTGGTCAGCGTGTCATTTGATCTTGTCCTGACACATAGATGGGGTGTTTGCAATTTGTGTAGTTTAGGTGCTGTTCCAAAGAGCATTGTTACAGTTTTGTCAGTATTTAAGAAAAGTTTGTTGTGTTTGATCCACTTTTCTACCTCTGTGAATTGTTCTTGCAGCACGGCCTCCAGCTGCGGGAGATTTGGTTTGCTGGTATAGGTTACGGTGTTGTCTGCGTACATGTGTACAGTTGAGGCTTTGCAGATGTTAGGCAGATCATTTATGAATATTGTAAATGGCAGGGGGCCGAGTATTGAGCCTTGGGGTACACCGCAAGTGACTGGGAGGGAGGAGGTGCCAGAAATGGACACATTGCCATTGGTCGGATACATATGATTGAAACCAGGTTAGCGTGTGATCACCAATACCAGAGTTTTAAAGTTTTTTTAACAAGATGCCATGTTCTACTGTGTCAAAGGCCTTGGCAAAATCAAGGAAGATGGCTCCAGTTGTTTTCCTTGTTCCATGCCAGCTTGGATATCATTGCAGACTATTAAAAGGGCGGTTGTAGTTGAGTGATTTGGACGAAAGCCTGATTGATCTGGGGTTAAGTAGTTCCAATATTAATAATAATCACGTAATTGTATGTAGATGCATTTTTCCAAAATTTTTGACATTACAGGGAGCAATGATATCGGACTGTAATTGGATACAATGTACTGTCACCACTGTTATGGATAGGTACCACTCTTGCAGTCTTCCAGAGTTTGGGTATGTATCCAGTCGCCTGTGATTCATTGATTAGGGTTGCGACAGGATTTGCAATTGCCTGTGCAATAGACTGGTATTTCATTTTTTGGTTACAGAGAAGTTTAGTAACGACACTGACAGTCACTGGTCTAAAACTGAATTCCTTTCTGATACAGGGTCTTTGCACAGTTGGAGGGGCCTAACCTGCGTGCGGCCTTTCTGATTACATGTCATTTTCTAGCTTAGCAATCAGGGTGGTGGCACATCCAACAAAATAATCATTAAAGGCATTTGCTACCTCTAGGGGGTGTTGCAGGGTTTGGTTGTTTACTTTGACAGCAGTCAGCTGGGAGTGGACAGGGGGTGCTTGTATGTTACTTATGGTTTTCCAAAAAGTTTCTAGGGTTTGATATGTTATTGTTTAGATTTTCATTGAAGTAATGGGATTAGCCATTTTGTTTGCTTGTGCATGCGTTCCGGCATTTTCGGTATTCATAGTGATCGTTCATGGAACCAGTAGTCTTGAAATTTGACCACAGTGAATCGCTAAGCTGGTAAATTAGTGTAAGATCAGCTGTAACCCAGGGGAGATGGGTCCCTTTTACGTACACTTTACGCAGCGGGGCATGGGAATTCCAGACTTGCAGGAGCTCAGACTTAAAGTATGCAATTGCACAGTCTAGGTCTGGGATTAGGTTTAGTCTGTACTAATGGGAGCTGTTTTGAGATCACTTAGGAAGGAATCAAGAATACATTTCTTGAAAGTGGTGATTACCTTTTGGGGGAGATTGTGTGGTTTTTATTTTGTGCACGCAGTACACTAGACAGTGGTCACTAAAGCTATTAGCGAGAACACCTGTATTCTATCAGGATATGAGGAGAGAATCCAGTCCAGCAAGATATGGTTAGGGCTTTTCATATTAATGCGAGTGGGACCTGTACAATTCCTGTCGCTAACAGTGAACCCTAAATAAAATTATCCGTGTGAGACAGTATCCCGTATAGTCTGTCAATTACCGCTGCTGCATAACATCTTGAGTGGGAATATTAGGAGGTCATGTGGGTTCCTGCCACCTTTGTATTCTCTCATGGTGTGATTCACTAAAGGTAGATGTGGCTGCCATGGAGGTTGACCTCCTTGTGAGCAGACACGGCCGTGCCACTACGTTGCATTTTACCATCGTGCGAGAAGATCTGTAATGGGTGGAAATGTCAGAAAAACTTTTGCAAATTGGAGAGAACCCGTAGAGAGATCCACCATGACTGTAAACTCTCAGCTGGTTCGCCAGAACGTCGTGCAACCATATGTAAAGGTTATTAATACTTGGAATTTTAGCATTTTATTTGTCTGCCGAGATGTGATTTACTTGCTCCCTTGTCAGAGGGGGAGGCCCTCCTCGGTCCCTTGTCTGAGGGTGGAGGGGCAACTCAGTCCTTGTCTAAAGGAGGGGGGCCTCCTCAGTTGCTTGTCTGAAGGAGGGGGAGGTCTGCCTCGGTCGCTTGTCTGAAGGAGGCAGAGGCCCGCCTCGGTCGCTTGTCTGAAGGAGGCAGAGGCCCACCTCAGTCCTTTGTCTGAAGGAGGGGGAGGCCCACCTCGGTCCCTTGTCTGAAGGAGGGGAGACCCGCCTCGGTCCCTTGTCTGAAGGAGGGGGAGGCCCGCCTCGGTCCCTTGTCTGAAGGAGGGGGAGGCCTGCCTCGGTCGCCTGTCTGAAGGAGGTGGAGACCCGTCTCGTCGCTTGTTTGAAGGAGGGGGAGGCCCGCCTCGTTCGCTTGTCTGAATGTGGGGGAGGCCCGCCTCGGTCCCTTGTCTGAAGGAGGGGGAGGCCCGCCTCGGTACCTTGTCTGAAGGAGGGGGAGGCCCGCCTCGGTCCCTTGTCTGAAGGAGGGGGAGGCCCACCTCGGTCCCTTGTCTGAAGGAGGGGGAGGCCGCCGCGGTCCTTTGTCTGAAGGAGGGGGAGGCCCGCCTCAGTCCCTTGTCTAAAGGAGGGGGAGGCCCACCTCGGTCCCTTGTCTGAAGGAGGGGGAGGCCCGCCTCAGTCCCTTGTCTGAAGGAGGGCGAGGCCCGCCTCGGTCCCTTGTCTGAAGGAGGGGGAGGCCCGCCTCGGTCCCTTGTCTGAAGGAGGGGGAGGCCCGCCTCGGTCCCTTGTCTGAAGGAGGGGGAGACCCGCCTCGGTCCCTTGTCTGAAGGAGGGGGAGGCCCGCCTCGGTCCCTTGTCTGAAGGAGGGGGAGGCCCGCCTCAGTCCCTTATCTGAAGGAGGGGGAGGCCCACCTCGGTCCCTTGTCTGAAGGAGGGGAGGCCCGCCTCGGTCCCTTGTCTGAAGGAGGGTGAGACCCGCCTCGGTCCCTTGTCTGAAGGAGGGGGAGGCCCACCTCGGTCCCTTGTCTGAAGGAGGGGGAGGCCTGCCTCGGTCCCTTGTCTAAAGGAGGGGGAGGCCCACCTCAGTCCCTTGTCTGAAGGAGGGGGAGGCCCGCCTCGGTCCTTTGTCTGAAGGAGGGGGAGGCCCGTCTCGGTCCCTTGTCTGAAGGAGGGGGGCCCGCCTCGGTCCCTTGTCTGAAGGAGGGGGGAGACCCGCCTCGGTCCCTTGTCTGAAGGAGGGGGAGGCCCGCCTCGGTCCCTTGTCTAAAGGAGGGGGAGGCCCACCTCGGTCCCTTGTCTGAAGGAGGGGGAGGCCCGCCTCGGTCCTTTGTCTGAAGGAGGGGGAGGCCCGCCTCGGTCCCTTGTCTGAAGGAGGGCGAGGCCCGCCTCGGTCCCTTGTCTGAAGGAGGGGGAGGCCCGCCTCGGTCCCTTGTCTGAAGGAGGGGGAGGCCCGCCTCGGTCCCTTGTCTGAAGGAGGGGGGAGACCCGCCTCGGTCCCTTGTCTGAAGGAGGGGGAGGCCCGCCTCGGTCCCTTGTCTGAAGGAGGGGGAGGCCCGCCTCGGTCCCTTGTCTGAAGGAGGGGGGAGACCCGCCTCAGTCCCTTGTCTGAAGGAGGGGGAGGCCCGCCTCGGTCCCTTGTCTGAAGGAGGGGGAGGCCCGCCTCAGTCCCTTGTCTGAAGGAGGGGGAGGCCCACCTCGGTCCCTTGTCTGAAGGAGGGGGGGCCGCCTCGGTCCCTTGTCTGAAGGAGGGGAGGGCCGCCTCGGTCCCTTGTCTGAAGGAGGGGGAGGCCCACCTCGGTCGCCTGTCTGAAGGAGGGGGAGGCCCGTCTCGGTCGCTTGTCTGAAGGAGGGGGAGGCCCTCCTCGGTCGCTTGTCTGAAGGAGGGGGGGACTGCCTCGGTCGCTTGTCTGAAGGAGGGGGGACTGCCTCGGTCGCTTGTCTGAAGGAGGGGGGACTGCCTCGGTCCCTTGTCTGAAGGAGGGGGAGGCCCACCTCGGTCCCTTGTCTGAAGGAGGGGAGGGCCGCCTCGGTCCCTTGTCTGAAGGAGGGGAGGGCCGCCTCGGTCCCTTGTCTGAAGGAGGGGGGCCCACCTCGGTCGCCTGTCTGAAGGAGGGGGAGGCCCGTCTCGGTCGCTTGTCTGAAGGAGGGGGAGGCCCTCCTCGGTCGCTTGTCTGAAGGAGGGGGGGACTGCCTCGGTCGCTTGTCTGAAGGAGGGGGGACTGCCTCGGTCGCTTGTCTGAAGGAGGGGGAGGCCCTCCTCGGTCGCTTGTCTGAAGGAGGGGAGGCCCGCCTGGTCCCTTGTCTGAAGGAGGGGGAGGCCCGCCTCGGTCCCTTGTCTGAAGGAGGGGGAGGCCGCCTCGGTCCCTTGTCTGAAGGAGGGGGGAGACCCGCCTCGGTCCCTTGTCTGAAGGAGGGGGAGGCCCGCCTCGGTCCCTTGTCTGAAGGAGGGGGAGGCCCGCCTCAGTCCCTTGTCTGAAGGAGGGGGAGGCCCACCTCGGTCCCTTGTCTGAAGGAGGGGGAGGCCCACCTCGGTCCCTTGTCTGAAGGAGGGGAGGGCCGCCTCGGTCCCTTGTCTGAAGGAGGGGAGGGCCGCCTCGGTCCCTTGTCTGAAGGAGGGGGAGGCCCACCTCGGTCGCCTGTCTGAAGGAGGGGGAGGCCCGTCTCGGTCGCTTGTCTGAAGGAGGGGGAGGCCCTCCTCGGTCGCTTGTCTGAAGGAGGGGGGACTGCCTCGGTCGCTTGTCTGAAGGAGGGGGGACTGCCTCGGTCGCTTGTCTGAAGGAGGGGGAGGCCCTCCTCGGTCGCTTGTCTGAAGGAGGGAGAGGCCCGCCTCTGTCGCTTGTCTGAAGGAGGGAGAGGCCTGCCTCGGTCCCTTGGCGGTGGAGGGGACCCATCTTGGTTCCTTGTTTTAAAGTGGAGGCCCATTTTGGTCCCTGTTGGTGGAGGAGACCCTTCTCTGTCCCTTGTCTGAGAGTGTGGCAGAAATTCTTGAGTCTTGGTCAATGCCTTGAAGGAGATAAATTAAAACCCATGAGAGATCTGGTTAAACAACTAATAATAATTTGGGTAGACCTCGGCATCCTGCACCTCACTGCTCCACAGTATCTGCCCTTTTCGGCAGCAGTGGAATTGCTAAACTGTTCTGAAATTGTATGCATGCAAATGGTTTTGAGCTGCGACACCTGAGGATCTGACCTTGTCGCTTGTCTCCATGTGGGTGGCGGATCGAGAAGTTGCAGAAATGTCATTAGGAAAACTGAACAAAATGACGCCTTTTGTGAGAGCAAAACTTTTATTAACGCTGTTTATAAACCTTGAAATGAGGAACAAACGTGAATAAATTCTCTGGATTCAGAGCGGAGTCGCATTAACATGATAACGGATCTCGCCCGACGCCTACAGGGTGAGCTTATGTTGATCTTAGAGACGCGAAACATGAGCCGTGTGTAGCCTGTAATGAACATGGGTGGAACATATTGAATGATGCTCCAGATGCCAAACCATTGGCTTATGCTGTTGGACTTTCGGTGCTGGCACTCAACGTTCTGGCGTTTCCACCAAATGTTTCAAATACCAATTGTTTAATAGCTGCTGGGGTCAGATCACCGGACACAAGCCAATAGTTAGCCGAATGGGGAAAAAAAACAAGATACCGGCACAGATTTGACCTAAGTTTGGCAACTTTTCCCTCATCTTGGATTATCTACTTGGAAAAAAATTGCCAGAAAATCTCCAATTGCTGTGCACAGTATATTCAAATGCCACAAGTTATCTGGAGGTGACATTGGCATTAGAGGGTATGTGCCGGTGGTGTCTTCCCTGATGGACCACTTGGTACGGGTGTATGCTTGGTAGTGGGAGTGACATGGCAGAGTCTATGACTTTCTTAGAGTTGAGGCAGGATGGCTCGTCTCCATGGAATCCTATGGACTCGATGAGCCAATACTAATGGCGCCGCTACTGTCGGTGTCTTTTTGCGTCTCCCAGTTATTCCGATGCGAGACGCTAATGCAGCAGTTGGATCGGAAAAGGCCCAGTAATGGGGATCCAATAAGGGATAGTGGGTAGTGCCATCTTTTTTTGTTGCCCCCTTACAGTTGTTCCACCATTTCATCAAACCTATGGCAACTTGAGACCTACGTCACTTCCGGCGCACCGGAAGTAACACACGATTAGCTGTGCGGCTCCAAAGCCACACAATGCGCAAAAGCCAAGCAATGTGCATGCACGCAGAATGTCACACATTCCACAGTGGACACGCATATGCATTGTGTGGCTTTGGAGCCGCACGACTGATCCCACATCATCGTCGGAACGGACGTAGGTCTCCAGTTGTTACAGGTTCAATGAAATGACGGAACACCGGCTTCCTGTTACCAGCAGCTTTGGAATAGGGCCCCTTATGTGTGCACATTCTGACAGCGTCGGCACAGTTTTCACCATCACTACTCATTGGAGGTGCCACATTTTCTTGTTTCGATCTCCGTCAGATTATTATGTTTTCCTGCATTAATCGTATTTCTTTTCCCGGAGTGGCACGGCAGCGGCATGGGGGGGGGGGGGGTTGTGATTCGTATGTAGGAGGATGCGGTGCCAGCTCTTTCATGGGTTACATATGCTGTACAGCTAAGTGGCACTTTGCAATATGTGTCTGCCCATCTGGTGCCAGCGCCGAGCTCCTTCCCACATGCGCTCTCTGTGTTCTGAAACGCGGTGACAAGCCATGCTGCTTAATGTTTATCACATTCACCGGGGAGATGGCGGCCATTCATTGGAGCCTGCCACTCAGAGGGCAGAAGAGGGTGCTCTCCATCTAATGGGTAACCCTCCTAAAATCCTGTTACCCCCTCGAAAGAGGCTGTGTTAACGACCAATTGTAATCACCGTCATGTCTCCGAAGAATCACGCGCAATAGGCCATGTTTCTGACGAGCCGTATGAACCTGGTCGAGCAGCTTCTCCAACCATGAGCCGCACCGGTTCCTCTAACGCAGCACCGCATCTTTCTTTTTTGTTTTTTTCCTTTGCCTGATGGGAAAACTAGAGTTCCTGTCGTGGCGAGCGTCTGTGTTCCAGAGCGAAGGTTTTAACGAGACGCAGTGTAGACGCCTCGCTCTTGTTATGTCTGGTTTTCCTGCGCCGCCTTTTCACTCCACTGAGCTACAGTTAGTGAGAATTTCAGCTTCTCCAGCCCCAGACTCCTCTTCAAATGCCGAAAGTGACCCAGCCGCCCCTCCCCCAGCGCAGGGAAGCTCTGCGCAATGGGTTGGATTGGGATGATTCACCCGTAGTATTATCTCGCACTCGTTGTTTGCAGGAAACGCCTCCCCTTCATCCCGGCTCCGGTGAAGAGGCGGCGGTTTCAGGCTCTGCTGTCGGCCCAGTGATGGGCTTATTTATTTATTTTATATATTTTTTGTTTATTTTTCTGTGTCAGGAAGACACTAAAGTACAAAGTTTCAGCACAAGTGTCAGGCGTAGAGGAGACCCTTTTATTCCCCGAAATATCATTTCAATTCCCTCTACGATAATAACCACAGATATTCCACTAGTGTTAAATTGTCCCCGAATTAAATAAAATTTTAGACATTAAAATGTTTCAACGTTATTAACACCAAAGCCTTGAGTGTTGGATTATCACCATGATCACGTAGTAGACCTAATTATAAGAAGTAGGGATGCACTGATACTAGTATCAGTGCCGATACTTTGTACTCATGCAAATGCCCCGATACCCGAAAGCCAGCATTGGACTGGCTTGCCGGTATCAGAAGGGGGGGGAATGCATTAAGAGCATTGCGAGATCATGGCTGGAGGCTGCGTCACAGCCCGGCTACTGCTCTGAGGACCACATGACATCGGAGGGGAATGCTCTTAATGCAATCCACTTGCAGTGAGGTCTGTGTGGGTATACATGCATCAGAGGTCTGTGTGGGGTATACATGCATCTGAGGTCTGTGTGGGGTATACATGCATCTGAGGTCTGTGTGGGGTATACATGCATCTGAGGTCTGTGTGGGGTATACATGCATCTGAGGTCTGTGTGGGTATACATGCATCTGAGGTCTGTGTGGGGTATACATGCATCTGAGGTCTGTGTGGGGTATACATGCATCTGAGGTCTGTGTGGGGTATACATGCATCTGAGGTCTGTGTGGAGTATACATGCATCTGAGGTCTGTGTGGGGTATACATGCATCTGAGGTCTTTGTGGGGTATACATGCATCTGAGGTCTGTGTGGGGTATACATGCATCTGAGGTCTGTGTGGGGTATACATGCATCTGAGGTCTGTGTGGGGTATACATGCATCTGAGGTGAAATCTAGTGTGTGGTCAGGGTGTGTGCACACTGTGCAAGGGGTAAATGGGGTGTCTGCCCATACATTTCAATATTAACATAAACTGGACAGGCTTTCAGTAAAAATCGTCACATGACATTAAATAAAGGTATCAGTACTCTGTATCGGTGAGTACCTGAAAAAGGTATTGATACTTGTACTCGTTCTTTAAAAAGTGGGATCGGTCCCTCACTTAAAAGGAAGTCGCTGGATATAAAGGATGGAGAGGAGCATGGGAAGTGTTTTTTTTGTTGTTGTTAAAATAACGTTTCAATTTGCAAAATAAACCTTATTCTATTACATCGAATCGTTTCGCTTCACAGATTCCTCCTGCTCAGCCCTCGGTTTATGCAGGTTATAAGTAGACGCGATGTTTCAGCCAATTCAATATTTTTTCCACTAAGGAAAAAGGGAGAAAAAAATGTAAAAAAATGAATTTAAAAGGAAACAATAATACTATAGTGTGGTCAGGATGTAAGGAGTGCTCCCCCAGCTCCCCTGATTTGGAGGGTTTACGGAGTGAAGTGGAGGAGTTTCCTCCACCCACCCACCGTCACCAGCAGCTGGGATTTTGAATTTCCTGGCTGCCGGTCACTAGTGATGTCACACACAGAGAGCGGCCGACATCACCCTCGGAGACCAATCGCTGTAGCGAGCGTTATCAGAGGCAGCGATGGATCCTATCTGCGCATGCGCGTGCAGCTCCGATCCGTCGCTCTGCGCAGGCGCTACGGAACATGTGTACGTAATGTGTGTGAGCCCCGCAGTGCTGCACAATTTGCATTACCTACGCAAGTTGTATAAGAGCACAAATTGCGTAGAAAATCTTGGACGTCCGGGTTCAGGAGTCTCTAAGCCGGAGGAGGAGCAGCGCGCGGCAAAGGGGCAAAAGGCGCGTAAAATCACCCAAAATAAAAAATTATTGGTCAGAGGCCGTCAGCAGAATCTACCCAATTATTTTGGGACAAAAATAGGGAAAATAATTTTAATAAAGTCCCTTTAATAGAGATTTAAATGTTTCTAAAATGGTTTTTTTTTACTATTATTTTTTTAGCTCCGTGTAATTGCGCCTCTTTGTCTATTTAAGGTATTTTTAGCCGATTATTAACCCTATAAAGTCATTTAATGACCCGGTGCAGAGGCATTTTCGTATAAAAGGATCGTGGTATGCGAACGGATCCCAGGCCGCGCCGCACTGCGCTGTTCTGCCGTCTGATTCCACATCTCTATCTGGAGCAGAAATACAGAGAAAGCGTGTTTTTATTGACGTCCCCAGTAACGCGCGTCACGGGGGAGCCGAGGTCTCAGACACTGCTGACGCTTATAGCAATTAATGCGCTTTTTTTTCTTATTTTCTTCCAGGACTCGGCTCGTCGAGCTCCTGTGCCAGGAAATATGGGTTTGACCGCGATTGTCTCCTTAATTTTGTCCGCCGCAGCGTCGAGCCAGAGTTTGCACTTAATTGCCGCTGCCCCCTTGGGTCGCTCACATCACGGGCTGTCGATCGATTCGCTTCTCAAGCCAAGCGGCGGCAGGAGACGCGGCGGGAGAAAATTCTGGCCAATTAGTTTCCGGCTGTTATCGACGCTGCGGCAGGAAACCTGTCAAGCCACGGCGGCCTGAACGCGCGACCATTAATGCTCGGTTCAAACGCCTGCGCCTATGGGCCCCTGCAGCACGGATTCACCCGGGGCGTCCTGGAGGATGCAAAGTGCACACGTTCCTCTTACACGGAGTAACTCGCCGGCCCGGACTGATCTCTAAATCTCGTAATTATCAGGCCCTGACCCCACGGTATCGGTGTTTCCGGAGGGACACTTATTAGCCCCGGGGTCTCCAGCAACGCGGCTGCACGTCCAGAGAGACCTCGAGCCACGACGGGAAACAATCCATTATCTGTTACAGCGTCAGCGGCGCGACGTGTTTCACGCGGATCTTGTGAAAGAAATAAAAATTAAATGGAAAAAAATGTAATATATAAGGGGGTTATTCACTAAGCGGCGAACTTGCCCCGCAATTTTGGGGCAGTTTGTTTATTCATTAAACTGTCAATTCACCAAATATTGGTGAATTGACAGTGAAATACATTGCAGTTTGACGCAATTCGGCGGCAGCGAAATTGTCCAATAGAAAAGTAATGATCAATCTATTCAGACACCGAAAAGCACCGAATGTCAGTGAAATGCCCTGATTTTCTATGTTTCAGTTCGACCGGTTTAAACCCGCGTATCCCAAAGGATTCAAAGGTGTTTTTTTTAAATATCTTATGGTTCATGGGTTTATATATATATATATATTTTATTTTTTTTAATTTGTATTTCTTAGTTTTTGGTCGATGGAACTTTTTAAAATATATATATATATTTTTTAATTTTGCATTTAATATTTTTCTTTGTTTGTTTTTTATAATTCTTCTTTCACATGTTTTTATCCTGTTCTCCCCAAAGTCTCACCTGTTCTCTCTGTGCGATGGGATCGCCCATACAGAGGGATGCCGCGCGCATGCGATGCATAGGAGCAGTCAATAAATTGCCGCGCATGTTTGATAACGCCACTTTTGTCCGTAGGTGTCGGATCTGACCCCCTGAGCTGAGGAAGCGCGCGCCGCCATAATTAGGGTTTATGTGCGTGCAGCAATAAAACAACGTTTATACAGTCCCGCGTCCATAAAGGAGTCTATAAAACATCAACAAGGAAAATAAATAACTCGCCGGTCCCGCCGTGAGAGCGTTCGGCGCTAAAATCCTATTAATGCCGCCCTGTCTATCCGGCAACATAAAGCGCCCTCGAGCACTAAACCAATTAAATGGCCGGATTGCCTTAATGTCCTGGAATGAGCAGATTGTGGCCGCGTGGCTCGCGATGCACGCTCAGAGGAGATAAAACTAATTAATGATGTTCTGTCTGCGCGGCCGCGGGAAGGAGATAATGGCGCGAGGCCGATATGCGCTTTCTTTTACGTCTTCTGTAGAAGAATGGTGCCAGCGAGAGGCTCTGATTTCACCACATTACTGTCTGGCACGTCACGGGTTAATGGTGAGTGATAACGTGATGATTACCACTGCTATGCGGTGACATAGTTACCCTGTCGTGTTTTTACCCCTATGTGCAGTGACGTCATATTTACCCTTTCGTGTTTTTACCCGTGTGCAGTAACGTGATATTTACCCTGGCGTGTTATTTACACGTGTGCAGTAACGTGATATTTACCCTGGCGTGTTATTTACACGTGTGCAGTAACGTGATATTTACCCTGGCATGTTATTTACACGTGTGCAGTAACGTGATATTTACCCTGGCGTGTTATTTACATGTGTGCAGTAACGTGATATTTACCCTGGCGTGTTATTTACACGTGTGCAGTAACGTGATATTTACCCTGGCGTGTTATTTACCCGTGTGCAGTAACGTGATATTTACCCATTGTACAGCTTGGAAAAAAGACGAGACAGAGGAGATATGATAGAAACATTTAAATACGTAAAGGGAATCCACAAGGTAGAGGAAGGGAGTATATTTAAAAGGAAACAAAGTAGCAAAACAAGAGGACATAGTCTTAGATTAGAGGGGCAAAGGTTTAAAAGTAACATCAGGAAGCATTATTTTACTGAGAGGGTGGTGGATACATGGAACAGTCTTCCAGTAGAAGTGGTAGAGGCCAAAACAGTAATTGAATTTAAGCAAGCATGGGATAGGCATAAGGCTATCCTAAACAAAAGATAAATCCAGGTAAAGTATCCATGTAATTGGGCGACTAGATGGGCCGAAAGGTTCTTATCTGCCGAAATTTTTCTATGTTTCTATGTGCAGTGACGTGATATTTACACAGGCGTGTTATTTACCCGTGTGCAGTAATGTGATATTTACCCTGGCGTGTTATTTACCCGTGTGCAGTAACGTGATATTTACCCAGGCATGTTATTTACCCATGCGCATTAACGTGATATTTACCCAGGCGTGTTATTTACCCGTGTGCAGTAACGTGATATTTACCCATGTGCATTAACGTGATATTTACCCAGGCGTGTTATTTACCCATGTGCAGTAACGTGACATTTACCCAGGCATGTTATTTACCCAAGTGCAGTAATGTGATATTTACCCAGGCGTGTTATTTACCCGTGTGCAGTAACGTGATATTTACCCATGTGCATTAACGTGATATTTACCCAGGCGTGTTATTTACCCATGTGCAGTAACGTGACATTTACCCAGGCATGTTATTTACCCATGTGCAGTACTGTGATATTTACCCAGGCGGGTTATTTACCCATGTGCAGTAACGTGATATTTACCCAGGCGGGTTATTTACCCATGTGCAGTACCATGATATTTACCCAGGCGGGTTATTTACCCATGTGCGGTAACGTGATTTTTACTCGTTTGCAGTGACGTCATATTTACCCGTGTGCAGTAGCGTGTTGTTTACCCCTATTCACTCCTGCGTGTGTGAACGAGATGCTAATGTGATAATACTTACTCTGGCATGCAGTAATGTGATGAGATATACCTCACTGGCTGATGGCATCATGAGATTTACCCCACTGACAGATGACATCATGAGATTTATCCCGCTCTGCATTACCATGCTGTCTGCTGGTATCGGACGTCCGGCGGTGAGTTGACACTTACACCTGGTGTGCAGTGGTGTGGTTTTGCGCAGCACCTGCTCCCCTCCGTGTGTACCTGCTCCTCTGGAGGCTCCACTCGCTGATAACATCACTGCTTTCATCATTTATAAGAAGAGCAGAGACCTGCCTACTCTTAGATTTGCATGCACTCCTATATTCACACGCACTCTTACATTCATCCGCATACCTACTTTTACACACACTCCTACATGCACACGCACTCCTACATGCACACGCACTCCTACATGCACACGCACTCCTACATGCACACGCACTCCTACATGCACACTCACTCCTACATTCACACGCACTCCTACATTCACACGCACTCCTACATTCACACGCATTCATACATGCACACGCACTCCTACATTCACACGCACTCCTACATTCACACGCATTCATACATGCACATGCACTCCTACATGCGCACGCACTCCTACATTCGCACGCACTCCTACATTCGCACGCATTCCTACATTCGCACACATTCCTACATTTGCACGCATTCCTACATTCGCACGCATTCCTACATGCACTCGCACTCCTACAGTCACACGCACTTTTCTATAAAGAAAACTGAATTAAACTTAAATCATATTTATCAGATTAATACAAAAACATTGCACAGGAAAACAGGCCTCATATTTCAGCTTGGCCCATACTGTGTATGTATATGTGTATATATATATATATATATATATATGTATATATATATATACATACATACATACATACATACACACAAATGCACGGCCTGACCAAAAGTCCCCACCTCCCGTACGAGCCTGTTGTGATCTGGGTTCAGCAACGTTATGTGCCACAAATAAATGCTGTGACATTGCATGAGCTTATCGACACGATGCTGCGGCGAACGCGTGTTGCAACCACAGCAAAAGCGACACAACCACATATTTTGGGGGGGGGTCTTTTTATCTGGCTGTGCAGTGTGTGTGTATATATACTGGGGCGGACTGACAACTAATGGGGCCCCCCTTGTTCTGCCCCCACAGGGGGCCACTCCCCCTACAACGCAACACCCACATGTACATTATTGTGCTAAAGAATTTATTTCTGAACTCCTTAGGGCTGCAACTAACGATTATTCTAATAATCGATTAGTTGGCCGATTATTATTTCGATTAATCGATTCATCGGATAAAAAAAAATTGTTAACTTAAAACAAATTTTATGTAAAAAAAATATATAACCGCAACCCCTCCCCCTTTTTTTCATAAGCAATTTGCGTAGTGTACGTAACTTTCGTATGTAGATACGCAATTTGTGTATCTTGCGTACTTTTCACACAAGGTATACGAGTGCTTGGTCAGAGGGATGGGTTGATGCTGCGAGTGCTTGGTCAGAGGGATGGGTTGATGCTGCGAGTGCTTGGTCAGAGGGATGGGTTGATGCTGCATGCGCAGCTTAAACCCATGAACGCGGCTACGAGCACTTGGTCATAGATGATGATGATGTCAGCATGAAATTGGGGTTAATAAACTAAAGGGGTCAGGGTGCGTAGAGTGTCCCTTTTAAATAATTTTGTGAACAAACTGAGTGGGAGGAGGGACTGGAGGTGGAAGTGACTTTGCTCAAGTGACTTGACCTGAGTGTGAGAGGGAGTGGGTATGGACAAAACGACCGGATCTGAGTGTGGGAGTGAGTTTGGGGAAAGGGACCAGACCAAAGGGAGGGAATGGCAGTTCCCAACCAAAGAGGGTGTGGCAGGGAGGGTGGGGTGGTGGCACAGGACTCCAGCTTCAAGTAAGGATTAAACAGGTTAATTAAATTAAAGGATTAAAGGATTCTAGTTTTGCTACTGTTGTAAACGGAATAAAAATAAACTGGTTGTGTCTGACATAACCCTAGAACTAAATCATACCGAGTAAAGCAGCGACGCATCTTCTCCAATCAGCTCCGAAGCTGAGGTTATTTACATTTAAATCAGTCTGACTCTAAACAGTGTGTGCTGGATTAATCGATAATGGAAATAGTTGACAACTATTTTAATCATCGATTAGTTGTTTCAGCCCTAGAACTCCTAAAAATAACCTATTTGAAAATCCACTTGGACCCAGCAGCGAATTGTGCCCCCTCTCCATACTTACAGATGGCCACCGCACTGCTGCAGCAGCCATCACCAACTCACTGCAGCTAAGTCTGCGCCACAGCACATAGTCCCACAGTCACAGCACAGCACAAAGTCCCTTTGGAAAATGTGGGAAACTGACCATCACTTTAAAAGATACTGTACAATCCTGACACACTGCACATTACAGAGCTCCACAGAAATAAAACTCCCAGTAATGTGCAGAGTGCATGAGCGTATCACAGAGCTGCACAGAATTAAAACTCAATGGAATGTGCAGTGTGTAGGAGCGTATTACAGAGCTGCACAGCAAAAAACCTCACAGTAATGTGCAGAGTGTATGAGCGTATCACAGAGCTCCACAGCAATAAAACCCACAGTAATGTGCAGCTCACACATGGATATATATTGCCCCCAGCAGCTCACACATGGATATATACTCCCCCAGTAGCTCAAACATGGATAAATACTGCCCCCAGCACCTCAAACATGGATATATATTCCCCCCCCCGTTGCTCACCGGCTCTGAGGGCCCGCGGGTCGGTAGGGGCCCGGTTTGGGGTGACACAGTGGGCCCCTGCCGGTTTCCCTCGGATGATCAGTGCACTTAACAGGCAGCCAGCGACGCACTCTGTAAATGCCGTGGTGGCGCCTGCAGTGTGCCTGCATCCCAGTCTAAAACTGGAGCAGGCACGTTGCACTGGCGCTACCCCTCAGTAGACACGTCACGCGAGGGGGCAGTGCAGGCGCCACCGCGGCGTTTACAGAGTGTGCCGCTGGCTGCCTGTTAAGTGCACTGATCATCAGAGGGAAACCGGCGGGGCCACTGTGACGCCCCAAACCGGGCCCCTACTGACCCGCGGGCAGTGCCCGATGGGTCAGTCCACCCCTGTATATATATATATATATATTTCAGTTTGTGTGCATGGATATGGCGCTCACAGTGCAGAGTTTGAAGTTGTCTGAGAGCTGTGCACATACATTAATCTGCATACGTGTGTCACGGCTCCTGTATGTTGGAGCCCAGTAACATATGCTTCATGTACGCGTCGACCATCTGCGCTGCTGCGATGGAGGGAAACAAGCCTCGTTTCGCATTTTTCACCCATAATATTATCTCTCGTCTTGCCCTGTGGCGCGCAGTGCTGGCGTTTAGCTCTCTTTGTTGGGTCTTATTGTTGGCGTCCGCCGCCGTGTTGTCGCGTCGACCTCGTCCGCCCCGGCGAGCGCAGAGCCAGATTCAGTGATTTTTTTTTTTGATGTTTCTCTTTAATTCGGGAGCCGGGGCAGATCGCGGTGGCCGCGCCCCATGAATAATAAATAGCGCAGTAAAACACACAGCGCTCTTAGAATTGTTTACTTAAGATGCTTTTTCCTTTGAGTCGCAGCCGCGTGTCTCAGGGGCCCCGGAGGTGCTCAAAACCGCAAACGAGGGGGAAAAACACACAGGGTTTGTGATGACAAAGTGCACGGGCTGTGGTTTTTATTTTTTGTTGTTTGTTTTTTTCCCATTATCTATCAATTTGAGCATCGGAAACTTTTTTGCCGCAGCGAGCGGAACGTGTGCCGCAGCAGTAACCCACAGAGCTAGCAATCGAACTGCGGTGATGTCATCAGTGGCCTGTAACCTCCCACAATAGGAGGTTCTCATGGTGACGTTTTTTTAAAGGAATACGATCACTAACATAAGCTGGAACTAGATCACAGTTACAAAAATAAGGTTAGGGGTTTTATTTTTTATCTCCTGTTTCCATTTTGTGGATTTTTCCCATGATGCAACATTTACCAAAATCTTACGGCAAGTCTCGCTTTTCAGCTGTGGTATGGGGGAAAAGCAGTAATGAAGAAGCTATGGGGTGGGCCAGGGCATGTTTAGACAAGGCAGCAGGGGATCTATTGTGTTGTCTAGGCTAGCAGAGATAAGAGATGGCAGCTGAATGAGATCTGATAGTGTGCTTAACAATACTTTCATTTACCCCCTGACGATGTCATTTGCATTCATCTCACACACATGCAATTCTAGGAGTCGGATAAATCGTGATTTTTGATACACGTTAATGATGACGACACTCTCAGAGCGAGTTTGTAGATCTGTAGGTGTGTGTGGGTTGTAGGTATGCGACGAGAGTCGTGTGTGGGTGCTCTGCATGTGTAATGAGATGTTTGTATAGGTGCTCTGCATGCGTGATGAGAGTGGTGTGTAGGGATTCTGCATTTGTAATGAGTGTGTTGTGAAGGGCTGTGTGTCTCGGTGCTGTATGTGTGTTATGAGAGTGGGGTAGCTATTTCAGTCTATTGAAATGTGTGTTTAGAACTGTATATTCAACAAGAGTTGTACATCGAGGCTGTGTGTGTCATGAGAGTTGTGTGTGGGGGCTATATGTGTGTTATGAGAGCTGGGGTAGCTATTTGTGACTAATGTGTGTTTGAGAGTTGTTTAGGGGGTGCCGTATACAAAGCGTTTATGTGGAGGCTGTGTATGTAATGAGTGGTGTGATGGGCTTTGTGTGATGAGAGTTGGGGTAGCTATTTGTGATATAGTGTGTGTGGGTGCGTGTGGGGGGGGGGTTGCCGTATATAGAGTTGTACATGGAGGCTGCTGCTGTGTGTGTGTTGAGATTTGTGGAGGGGGTTGGCTGTTTGTGTGATGAGAGGTGTGTGTAGGTAACTGTATAAGAACTGTCTGTGGAGGTTGTGTGTATGTGATGAGAGCTGTGTGTGGAGGTTGTGTGTATGTGATGAGAGCTGTGTGTGGAGGTTGTGTGTATGTGATGAGAGCTGTGTGTGGAGGTTGTGTGTATGTGATGAGAGCTGTGTGTGGAGGTTGTGTGTATGTGATGAGAGCTGTGTGTGGCGTGTGTGTGTATGTGATGAGAGCTGTGTGTGAGGGTTGTGTGTATGTGATGAGAGCTGTGTGTGGAGTTGTGTGTATGTGATGAGAACTGTGTGTGGAGGTTGTGTGTATGTGATGAGAGCTGTGTGTGGGTTTGTGTATGTGATGAGAGCTGTGTGTGGAGGTTGTGTGTATGTGATGAGAGCTGTGTGTGGAGGTTGTGTGTATGTGATGAGAGCTGTGTGTGGAGGTTGTGTGTATGTGATGAGAGCTGTGTGTGGAGGTTGTGTGTATGTGATGAGAGCTGTGTGTGGAGGTTGTGTGTATGTGATGAGAGCTGTGTGTGGCGTGTGTGTGTTTGTGATGAGAGCTGTGTGTGGGAGCTGGCCCCAGGTAATTATTACAGAATATTTAGACATTCCTCCCCATAATATGATGCCGGTGTGATCGGGAGGAATTTCTAAATATTGTATTAAAAATGATAAGCGTTCATGTATTTTCTTTGTTAACCCTGATCTTGCCACAATGGTTGCAAACCTTCAACGCTCCAGGTGCTTCTGAATTACCATTCCCATCATTCCCAGCCATCCCCAAGTTAAACAATAGCAGGAGCAGGTGATGCGTTTCTGACCACGTCTATATCCTCCACCTGTGGGGTGAGGGTCACTTTTGTCCTCCCTCTGCTGGGAGGCGGATCCTCTGTGATACCGTCTGCTTGGATTGTGATCTCATTTGTCTTACTGATATACCAACAACTGATTAGAGTGTCAGTTCTTGGGGTCAGTGTAATCCGTGTGCTCCTAAGGAGGATAATCTATAGGATTTCGTTACACACTTTATGTAGTCAGTGCTCTCTGGAGACACGCAGGGTTAATAAACTCCAGAGTGTGAGTGCAGCGACCGGGTGCATCGGGGTGTTACGTGGAGGTGGGGGGATTCAGAGCAGTGATCGGGTGCTTTGAGGTGTTACGTGGAGGTGGGGGGATTCAGAGCAGTGATCGGGTGCATCGGGGTGTTACGTGGAGGTGGGGGGATTCAGAGCGGTCGGGTGCATCAGGGTGTTACGTGGAGGTGGGGGGATTCAGAGCAGTGATCGGGTGCATCGGGGTGTTACGTGGGGGTGGCAGGATTCAGAGCGGTGATCGGGTGCATCGGGGTGTTACGTGGAGGTGGCGGGATTCAGAGCGGTGATTGGGTGCATCGGGGTGTTACGTGGAGGTGGCAGGATTGGGAGCAGTGATCGGGGTGTTACGTGGGGTGGCAGGATTCGAGCAGCGGTCGTGTGCATCGGGGTGTTACGTGGAGGTGGCAGGATTCAGAGCGGTGATCGGGTGCATCGGGGTGTTACGTGGAGGTGGCAGGATTCAGAGCGGTGATCGGGTGCATCGGGGTGTTACGTGGAGGTGGCGGGATTAGGAGCAGCGATCGGGGTGTTACGTGGGGGTGGCAGGATTCGAGCAGCGGTCGGGTGCATCGGGGTGTTACGTGGAGGTGGCGGGATTGGGAGCAGCGATTGGGGTGTTACGTGGGGGTGGCAGGATTCGAGCAGCGGTCGGGTGCATCGGGGTGTTACGTGGGGGTGGCGGGATTCAGAGCGGTGATCGGGTGCATCGGGGTGTTACGTGGAGGTGGCGGGATTCGGAGCAGTGATCGGGTGCATCGGGGTGTTACGTGGAGGTGGCGGGATTGGGAGCAGCGATCGGGTGTTACGTGGGGGTGGCAGGATTCAGAGCGGTGATCGGGTGCATCGGGGTGTTACGTGGAGGTGGCGGGATTGGGATCAGCGATCGGGTGCATCGGGGTGTTACATGGAGGTGGCAGGATTTGGAGCAGCGATCGGGTGCATTGGGGTGTTACGTGGAGGTGGCGGGATTCAGAGCGGTCGGGTGCATCGGGGTGTTACGTGGAGGTGGCGGGATTCAGAGCAGCGATCGGGTGCATCGGGGTGTTACGTGGAGGTGGCGGGATTCAGAGCGGTCGGGTGCATCGGGGTGTTACGTGGAGGTGGCAGGATTTGGAGCAGCGATCGGGGTGTTACGTGGAGGTGGCAGGATTTGGAGCAGCGATCGGGGTGTTACGTGGAGGTGGCAGGATTCAGAGCGGTGATCGGGGTGTTACGTGGAGGTGGCAGGATTCAGAGCGGTGATCGGGTGCATCGGGGTGTTACGTGGGGGTGGCGGGATTGGGAGTAGTGATCGGGTGCATCGGGGTGTTACGTGGAGGTGGCAGGATTTGGAGCAGCGATCGGGTGCATCGGGGTGTTACGTGGAGGTGGCGGGATTCAGAGCGGTCGGGTGCATCGGGGTGTTACGTGGAGGTGGCAGGATTTGGAGCAGCGATCGGGGTGTTACGTGGAGGTGGCAGGATTCAGAGCGGTGATCGGGTGCATCGGGGTGTTACGTGGAGGTGGCAGGATTGGGAGCAGTGATTGGGTGCATCGGGGTGTTACGTGGGGGTGGCGGGATTGGGAGCAGTGATCGGGTGCATCGGGGTGTTACGTGGAGGTGGCAGGATTTGGAGCAGCGATCGGGGTGTTACGTGGAGGTGGCGGGATTCAGAGCGGTCGTGTGCATCGGGGTGTTACGTGGGGGTGGCAGGATTCAGAGCAGTGATCGGGTGCATCGGGGTGTTACGTGGAGGTGGCAGGATTTGGAGCAGCGATCGGGGTGTTATGTGGAGGTGGCAGGATTTGGAGCAGCGATCGGGGTGTTACGTGGGGGTGGCAGGATTCAGAGCGGTGATCGGGTGCATTGGGGGTTACGTGGAGGTGGCAGGATTTGGAGCAGCGATCGGGGTGTTACGTGGAGGTGGCGGGATTCAGAGCGGTGATCGGGCGCATTGGGGGTTACGTGGAGGTGGCAGGATTTGGAGCAGCGATCGGGGTGTTACGTGGGGGTGGCAGGATTCAGAGCGGTGATCGGGTGCATCGGGGGGTTACGTGGAGGTGGCAGGATTGGGAGCAGTGATCGGGTGCATCGGGGTGTTACGTGGAGGTGGCGGGATTCAGAGCGGTGATCGGGTGCATTGGGGGTTACGTGGAGGTGGCAGGATTTGGAGCAGCGATCGGGGTGTTACGTGGAGGTGGCAGGATTCGGTTTCGTCTCGGGTGTCAGGCACAGAAGGTTTTTTCACCGCACATGGTGGTGGCGTTTTCAGGACGCGCGCGGGCCGGAGGGCCGTTTACATTCTGCGCACGTCTGCTGTCTGTGTAACCAGCTTGTCATTATTGTGCTCCGCAGAATTGTTCGATGTGGATTAAACTCACAGACCGCGTTTGGCAGAAAAGATTGAACTTTGGCATCAATAAATACCGTGCTGAATGAGCGGCCTGGGGATCGGGTCCCTTTAAGGGTACGCACGTCTACACACGGGGGCGTCGCAAGGGCACGGCTGCCTCGCACCGCCGTCTCTACGTGGGTGACGGAAACAGCTGCGTGACCGAGATAAGGGCTCGAGCTCTCTGGCAGCGCTCTGTGCACCTCGCATGTAATGCGCAAGGGGAGGGTCCCACGAGCCGTCCAATCAGGGCAAAGTAAATTACATTTTAAAGCCCTTTATTTACGACGTCCCACTGGGTGCTGCAGATTTTTTTGCTATAAACTCATTGTACCCTGTGCGTAGCTTTATTATGATGTAAATTATTACTGTACCCCCACACTGCGTGCCAGAAATCCAATCCTGCACCCCCACACTGCGTGCCAGAAATCCAATCCTGCACCACCACACTGTGTGCCAGAAATCCTATCCTGCACCCCCACACTGCATGCCACAAATCCGATCCTGCACCCCCACACTGCGTGCCAGAAATCAGATCCTGCACCCCCACACTGCATGCCAGAAATCAGATCCTGCACCCCCACACTGCATGTCAGAAATCAGATCCTGCACCCCCACACTGCATGCCAGAAATCCAATCCTGCACCCCCACACTGCGTGCCAGAAATCCAATCCTGCACCACCACACTGCGTGCCAGAAATCAGATCCTGCACCACCACACTGCGTGCCAGAAATCCAATCCTGCACCCCCACACTGCATGCCAGAAATCCAATCCTGCACCCCCACACTGCGTGCCAGAAATCCAATCCTGCACCACCACACTGCGTGCCAGAAATCAGATCCTGCACCTCCACACTGCGTGCCAGAAATCCAATCCTGCACCCCCACACTGCATGCCAGAAATCCAATCCTGCACCCCCACACTGCGTGCCAGAAATCCAATCCTGCACCCCCATATCATTGTTCATCCTGCCTGTTCTGTACCCCACAATTTATGTGGAAAAAAAACACCCTTTCATGTGTCAGAAAGCTCACCCTGAACCCCCATTTTATATGTATCAGGAAGTTCATCCTGAACATACCCTTCATATGTAAGGATGCCTGTCCTGAACCCCCACTTTATATGTATCCGCTTGTCCTGAACCCCCACTTTGTATGTTCGAAAGCCTGTCCTGTACCCACACATCGTGCTTACACGCAACCTTATACAGAATGCTAGTCCTGTACCCATTGACCCTATGCCACAATGCCATCCTGTACCCCCATATTATATCCCAAACTGCCTACAATGGACCCCTACATTTTATATAACATTACCCATCCCGTGCCCCAACATTGTATATCAAATGGCTTGTTCTGTACCCTAACATTACATAGCATACAACCCTGTACCCCAACATTACATAGCATATGACCCTGTACCCCCACATTGCATAGCATATGACCCTGTACCCCAACATTACATAGCATACGACCCTGTACCCCCACATTGCATAGCATATGACCCTGTACCCCAACATTACATAGCATACGACCCTGTACCCCCACATTACATAGCATATGACCCTGTACCCCAACATTACATAGCCTAAGACCCTGTACCTCCACATTGCATAGCATATGACTATGTACCCCCACATTACATAGCATACAACCCTGTACCCCCACATTGCATAGCATATGACCCTGTACTCCAACATTACATAGCATACAACCCTGTACCCCCACATTACATAGCATATGACCCTGTACCCTAACATTACATACAGTCATGGCCGAAATTGTTGGCACCCCAGACATTTTTCCAGAAAATCAAGTATTTCTCACAGAAAAGTAACACATGTTTTGCTATACACATGTTTATTCCCTTTGTGTGTATTGGAACAAAACAAAAAAAGGGAGGAAAATAAGCAAATTGGACATAATGTCACACAAAACTCCAAAAATGGTCTGGACAAAATTCTTGGCACCCTTTCAAAATTGTGAATAAATAAGATTGTTTCAAGCATGTGATGCTCCTGTAAACTCACCTGGGGCAAGTAACAGGTGTGGGCAATATAAAAATCACACCTGAAAGCAGATAAAAAGGAGAGAAGTTCACTTAGTCTTTGCATTGTGTGTCTGTGTGTGCCACACTAAGCATGGACAACAGAAAGAGGAGAAGAGAACTGTCTGAGGACTTGAGAACCAAAATTGTGGAAAAATATCAACAATCTCAAGGTTACAAGTCCATCTCCAGAGATCTAGATTTGCCTTTGTCCACAGTGCGCAACATTATCAAGAAGTTTCAACCCATGGCACTGTAGCTAATCTCTCTGTGGGTGGACAGAAGAGAAAAATTGATGAAAGGTTGCAACGCAGGATAGTCCGGATGGTGGATAAGCAGCCCCAAACAAGTTCCAAAGAAATTCAAGCTGTCCTGCAGGCTCAGGGAGCATCAGTGTCAGTGCAAACTATCCGTCAACATTTAAAAGAAATTAAACGCTATGGCTTGAGACCCAGGAGGACCCCACTGCTGACACAGAGACATAAAAAAGCAAGACTACAGTTTGCCAAAATGTACTTGAGTAAGCCAAAATCCTTCTGGGAAAACATCTTGTGGACAGATGAGACCAAGATAGAGCGTTTTGGTAAAGCACATCATTCTACGGTTTACCGTAAATGGAATGAGGCCTACAAAGAAAAGAACACAGTAACTACAGTGAAATATAGTGGAGGTTCAATGATGTTTTGGGGTTGTTTTGCTGCCTCTGGCACTGGGTGCCTTGAATGTGTGCAAGGCATCATGAAATCTGAGGATTACCAAAGGAATTTGGGTCGCACTGTAGAGCCCAGTGTCAGAAAGCTGGGTTTGCATCCGAGATCTTGGGTCTTCCAGCAGGACAATGACCCCAAACATACGTCAAAAAGCACCCAGAAATGGATGGCAACAAAGCGCTGGAGAGTTCTGAAGTGGCCAGCAATGAGTCCAGATCTAAATCCCATTGAACACCTGTGGAGAGATCTTAAAATTGCTGTTGGGAAAAGGTCCCCTTCCAATAAGAGAGACCTGGAGCAGTTTGCAAAGAAAGAGTGGTCCAAAATTCCGGGTGAGAGGTGTAAGAAGCTTATTGATGGTTATAGGAAGCGACTGATTTCAGTTATTTTTTCCAAAGGGTGTGCAACCAAATATTAAGTTAAGGGTGCCAAGAATTTTGTCCAGCCCATTTTTGGAGTTTTGTGTGACATTATGTCCAATTTGCTTTTTTTCCTCCCGTTTTTTGTTTTGTTCCAATACACACAAAGGAAATAAACATGTGTATAGCAAAACATGTGTCACTGCAATACTTTTCTGTGAGAAATACTTGATTTTCTGGAAAAATGTCTGGGGTGCCAACAATTTCGGCCATGACTGTAGCATACGACCCTGTACCCCTACATTACATAGCATAAGACCCTGTACCCCCACATTACATAGCATAAGACCCTGTACCCCCAAGACCCTGTATCCCAACATTACATAGCATAAGACCCTGTATCCCAACATTACATAGCATACGACCCTGTACCCCCACATTACATAGCATAAGACCCTGTACCCCTACATTACATATCATAAGACCCTGTACCCCCACATTACATAGCATAAGACCCTGTACCCCTACATTACATGGCATACGACCCTGTGTGCCCACACTGTGTGGCAGAGTGGTTGGGCTCTCTGGGACAACGTGCCATTCTGCACCCTGTATTGTAAGCGCCTGCGTTCTGGCTGCACAGCTTGATATGTACTTTATACAGACTCAGAGACAGTAAGACAACGCGCCGCATCAACATACACTCAATCACACAGGGCATCGTCTGCACCCGGGTCCAAGCAGCCAATGAGGATATTATACTGTGCGATGCCACCATGATAGCCCGACGCTTCCCAGACAAAGAAAAGCCGGGAAAACAGCCGGATAAATGGAAGTTTTAGCACAAAGAAGAAACACTTTATCACATCGAACATGAGCGGAATCTGCTCAACTCTTTAATATCAGCGTTTACAGAAAATAAAGGCTCCGGCCGTGGATTCGCCCGCTGCTCTGCCATGTCCCCGGGAGTGGGTCACACATTCAGGGCTCTTGAATCCCAATAAGTAGGGATGCACCAATACCACTTTTTTAAGACTGAGTACGAGTACCGATACTTTTTTTCAAGTACTCACCGATACCGAGTACCGATACTTTTATGTCATGTGAACGCTTTCCAATAAGAACAGACCTCATATAAAAATGCCCCCAGCTCTCATGGATATGCCCCCCAGCTCATGGATATGCCCCCCAGCTCTCATGGATATGCCCCCCAGCTCATGGATATGCCCCCCAGCTCTCATGGATATGCCCCCCAGCTCTCATGGATATGCCCCCAAGCTCTCATGGATATTGCCCACAGCTCTCATGGATATTGCCCCCAGCTCTCATGGATATGCCCCAGCTCTCATGGATATGCCCCCCAGCTCTCATGGATATGCCCCCCAGCTCTCATGGATATGCCCCCGAGCTCTCATGGATATTGCCCCCAGCTCTCATGGATATGCCCCAGCTCTCATGGATATGCCCCCAGCTCTCATGGATTTGCCCCCCAGCTCATGGATTTGCCCCCCAGCTCATGGATTTGCACCCCAGCTCAGGGATTTGCCCCAGCTCGTGGATTTGCCCCCCAGCTCGTGGATTTGCCCCCCAGCTCGTGGATATGCCCCTCAGCTCGTGGATATGCCCCCCAGCTCACCTGGCACCTGGAGCTCTCCACGTTCTTATCGGCATTCGGACAGGACTTGCAGCTGCTCTCCACGTTCTTTCATACTTACCTGAGCGACGCCGGGTGAGTCTTCGCGCATGCACTCGTTGGAAGGCCCCCAGCCGCGATCTCGTGGGACCACGTGATCGCGGCTGGGGGCCTTCCAACGAGCCCACACACGGAAACTTTACCGGCGTCACTCAGGAAGGTAAGTATGAAAGAACGCGGAGAGCTCCAGGTGCCTGTGCGAATGCCGATAGAGCATTCGGACAGCCGCCCCAGCCCCTCAGATGCAGGCAAGCTGGCTCAATGCAGAATGTAACACAGTGACTATATACAGAATGCACATGTAAACTTGTAACACAGTGACTATATACAGAATGCGCCTGTAAACATGTAACACACTGACTATATACAGAATGTGACTGTAAACATGTAACACAGTGACTATATACAGAATGCACCTGTAAACATGTAACACAGTGACTATATACAGAATGCACCTGTAAACCTGTAACACAGTGACTATATACAGAATGCACCTGTAAATATGTAACATAGTGACTATATACAAATGCACCTGTAAACATGTAACATAGTGACTATATACAGAATGCGCCTGTAAACATGTAACAGTGACTATATACAGAATGCACCTGTAAACCTGTAACACAGTGACTATATACAGAATGCACATGTAAACATGTAACACAGTGACTATATACAGAATGCACCTGTAAACATGTAACATAGTGACTATATACAGAATGCGCCTGTAAACATGTAACAGTGACTATATACAGAATGCACCTGTAAACATGTAACACAGTGACTATATACAGAATGCACCTGTAAACATGTAACAGTGACTATATACAGAATGCACCTGTAAACATGTAACACAGTGACTATATACAGAATGCACCTGTAAACATGTAACATAGTGACTATATACAGAATGCGCCTGTAAACATGTAACACTGACTATATACAGAATGCACCTGTAAACATGTAACATAGTGACTATATACAGAATGCACCTGTAAACATGTAACACAGTGACTATATACAGAATGCATCTGTAAACATGTAACATAGTGACTATATACAGAATGCACCTGTAAACATGTAACACAGTGACTATATAC